>VYZP01048513.1:0-17063 GCA_013400635.1 Hypocryptadius cinnamomeus | reverse complement strand
TTATCATTTTTTTATTCCTAAGACTTCACAATTTTTCTTTTTCCTAAAGGAACAATACTTAGCTGCTCAGGCTGTACCTTGGAATTACACACTCTTATGCAAATCCTGCCTGCATTCCAAAACAATCTTATCTGGTAGATACCACGAAAAAAAAGTAAAAAAAAAAAAAAACCATGCAAAAAAGGCNAAAAAGTAAAAAAAAAAAAAAAACCATGCAACAAAGGCCTAATTTACAATCCATTTCTAATGAATTGAGAGGAAGTTAACCACATTAAAATAACCACATAATTTTCATTTTGTATTTCTGAACTATATCATGGCTACACAGAAAAGTTTGCCTCTCAGAAATTAGTTTTCTGCCTTAATTCCTGTATAAATCTAAACTGTTCCTGAAGAATTGGCCAAAGAATTGCTACTCACAAACCACATGAACAGTCATCCTCTATTTTCTTGAAACAAGATCAATCTTTTTTCTCCCCTAGACTGTATCCACAGCTTGATATTGAAATTAACTTTATGCAAACTAACAGAACTCTAGCATTTATTAGGATTTTTGTTCTCTGTACTTCTACCTGAAATTTCTAGAAGTTTAGTCAAATCGGTACATCATTAAAGAAATTCTCCATTTTATTCTCCCCAAGTCTCACAAAATGTCATCTGGCAATAACTCATCCTCCATAAGCCTGTTTTTTTCATTCAACATGTACCACCTGGTTTAGGACTGTCTAATACCTCCTCTTCCTTTCCACAAACTGTTATCTCCTTTAATATGGTTAACAGTATCAAGAACATCCTATGTGTTATATCAAAATTAAAAATTAGTTACATTTCTACTTGATCCAGTAATCCTCCCATTAGACCACGTCTGACAGACTGGAAAGCAGTCTTCACTTAACTCTTCCTCCTGAAGCCTCATTTCGTAATTCTTACTTTGTTGTGGGACTATATCGTCTCTGAAAAGAACCTGAATGAGTTACTGGAGAGGAACATTTTAACTTATGTTCCCAACAGGACCAAATTCAAGGTCAAGACAATACTGCACGACATTGTATGTCAGGAGGTCAACCTAATCAAGAGTGCTGTCAACTTATTTCTTCACTATTTGCAGTTTTCCAATGGTTGCTGGGTTTAGCCAAAGGTATTAATTAAGGTGACCTTACTTGGACTTCACTTTCAAACCAACTGGAATATAACATTGAAATGAGGAATGAAAAATATGACACTTCCACATAAAGAACCAATCTCTTGATGAATTAGGGCCACTTCATAGAAGGGAACTCTGAAGAGGCTTTTCTCAAGACTACATGCTAAAAGTGTAGGCAGCTCATCTCACCTACTTCTCACACTTCTGAGATGTGCAAATCAGAATAAGAGAGCAAGTTGTGCAAAAGATGTAATTCAAAGTCACAGAACAATAAAACTACAAAAATTGCTGATACAACCTACCTATAGCTACTTAATAGAATAGTTAGAAAACACTTTTCTATTTCCAATGCTATTCAAATTATACTACAATAGCCAACAAAAATAGGCATTAAAAGAATAACAATAAACCAACTGGTGAAAGATGTTATCTAGTTCATAATAGAAGTTTTTATCCTATTTTGCTTTGTTAACACTAGCTTTTGATAAGACTAATAAAAATACCACAAGATATATACAGACTCAACATCAACACTAATTAATTTGTAAAAAGAATCAAAACAATTACCCTTTCTTAACAAAGTTTTAAAAGTGGAAGTAACATTCATAAAACTCAAATGAGTTAAATTAAATTTGACTACATATAAAATGGTCTGTGTACTTTATGGTTACTACTACATCAGCTTGCCTGCTTCATCTCTATTGCCAGTCTCAAAGAAAACAAACCTCCAGGCCCAGCCATCCTTCCACTGTCTTGAGACCAGCACCAACAGCTCAATTACAAGGCCAAATGCAACCAATTTTGGTGATACTACCAAAAAACTAACTGAGTAAAGTCCCAGAAGTGACTACCTATACACCTTGCAGGCAACTCCCTTCCTCCTTAATTCCAGATATCTGTTTTGGAATTTATTCTAACTCCCTACCTAGTCATATTTATCAAAGCTATTTGTACCTACTCCAAAAACCTCAGAAGTCATTTCCTACAGTCTCTTTATAAGCCTATTTCTTATATAAATTATTTCAAAGTACATTGATATTTTCAGTATCAAGGTGCCAGAAACTACATACAATTTACGAGATGCAGCAGAACCACTTGCTAACAGCACCTTTCCAGTAATCAGCTTGAAAACTATTTAACAGTTTAGTTGGTTTAAAAGCAAGAGCTCTTTTATGCTCTCTCCTCTGTAAATGCATAAAAAGTTGTGAGGATTTTTTATGACTATACATCAGTGGGAGTCCTCAGATCTTTTTTACTTCAGAATAAAGAAGAACAGTACTTCAGTTTTTACCAAAGAAGCTTTCTGAGTGAAATGGGCACAGTAACTTACTTCATTCTCCACAAAGTCACACAGCTGCAATTTATCTTGCACCACAATCGGGCAACGCTGGCTCTGCGCTCTCACTCCAGCCTAGCACTAGGCTTTGAAATCTCAGAAGCTCAAGTCAAAAACTTAATCTAATTTCTTCTCTGTGGATATTTTTTTCCTATCAACCATAAAGGAAACATTACACAATTACTGGTACAGAGCTGAAAACACAGCTCAAAGCTGCCATCTCTAGGTATTATGTTCTACTGCTCTTCATTCTAAATTACTTTTTCTGGTTTTTTCAAGAGACTGTAGATCTAAAAGAAAAAAATATCAGAACTTTATCTTAACAAGTTAATGTAAGAAATTACTTCAGAAAGGAATACTTTTTCCCCTTGAAATTTCTTTGACTTGCATGATCAGCTTCTTTTGGCCCATGTAACTTCTGACATTTGACATAATCACTAGCACAAGCAGCATAGTAGTTAATTATTTCACATAGGTTCATTATTAGTGAATCCTAATTGCTAATTAACATATGTCTTCAACAACAGCCACAGCGTCTTCACTATACCTTTGCTTGTAGCTTTCATTATTATTGAGTTGCACTTTACTGAGATTCAAAGAGATTTCTGAATTAACACAGATCATATTTAATATTTGCTGGTGAAAGGACTTCTAAAACAGTTACCCTTTCATTTGGAATGTCTCAAGAAAATATTAGAACCATCAAATAAAAAGGTTAAATTATATTTTAAGTCTTTATTCTGGAGTGCTAAATGATACATTACTCAAATGTCTCCTGACTAAAATGTCCACATTCTACAGGAACTGTAATAATAATCAAAGTCACTGGTCAAAAAGATCTGACCTTTCAAAGAACAGGTAATACATTAGTAATGAATCAGGGAACTGACAAGAAGAAAAGCAAGCTTGGAGTTGATGTTAGGGCATGCACAAAACCTAGTTTATATTACTACTGAAAACACCTCTACAATATTTAAAATGCCACACACAGATTCAAGATCTCTGCAAGAACAGATGCCAGGAAAACAAGACAAAACAAAACATCAGCCCATGCCCTGAATTCCTCTTAACTTAGAGGAAGCACTCATTATATAAAAGGAGCCCAAACATGAAACTAAAATGCACAACAAAAAGGGTAAAATCTTTAAAAGAAAAATATTAAAAATGTGAAAAAATTAAATGTAAGACATTGTAAGACATTTTTGTCCAGATTACAAGAAGGCATCCTATTTAAAAAGAAAACAAAACTTTCCATTAAAAATAACAAAATAAATAAAGTTTAACAGAAGGATAATGGAAACTTCAAAGAAAAAGTAGAGTTCAAAACAAAGTTCAGAAATTCCATCAGATTAAAACAGAGACTCACACCAAGGCAAGTATGAAACACCTTAATGAGATGCCTACAGAATTTATATATGAAGTACTAAGACATCACTTTTCAAATGCATTAGCAATACACCTAACTAGATACTTTGCGGTGCAAACAGACTGACTGAAGGAGTATTCTGAAAAGTGAAAGCCATAGCAATAAAATGAAATTAATGGTGCCTTCATGGTAGACTTCACAGGTATTTCCATAGCAAAAACTAAAAACAGAAAGTTAATGTGGGGGGGGGCGGGTAGGGGGNAAAAATAAAGTGGGGGGGGGCGGGGAGGGGAAAAAAAAAAAAAAAAAAAAACAAAAAAACTGGCAGAGAAAGTCCATGGAATCAGTTCTGAAGAAATTAAAGAACTAACCCCTGTCTGTAGTATGCAAATTCCTGCTTAAAAATGTGTCTATACCAAAAGACTGTGAGGCAGAAAGGGAGAATTCCCTGGAAGGCAGTAAGGGAGAGGCAGAAAGGACAGAATTCACTGAGTGAAACAGACAAACAGATGAAGAAAGATTCTATGAAGTTTTGAAAAGGGAAGTTTTATCTTGCAAATAAAGCACTGGCTTTTTCTGAAGAAATCAAAGATCCAGATGATACATGTACCTGAAATTTCAAAAAGGTGCTTGATAATATTCCTCATGCCCTAAAGGAACTAAGATGTTCTGGAACAAGGAAAGCAGACAACACAAGGCTAATTAAGTCTATAAAGTAAAGTTTAGGGGAAAAAATAGTTACTTCTTATATTAATAAAGATCATTAGTGGTGTTCCACAGACATGTGCAGCTGGGATTTGCTTGTTCAATATGTTAAAAAAACAAGCTGGCATGGGGATGAGTGGAAAGACAGCACTACTTTTTGACTCTACTATGTTATTTAAAATAGCTGAGACAATGGTTGGAGGCAAATAATTGCAGAGGAATCTCCTAATAGTGCACGTACAATACAAGAAAAAATTGAGGAGTAAATAAATGCTCACATGCATAAGGATGAAAAGATGCCTATCTGAAAAAACAATTTAAAATCTAAACATATGGGGATGGGTTTTGAATTGCCCAGAATGAGATCCTGAGGATGTAACTGACAGTTCTATAAAAATACCAGTTCAAAGCCAACAGCAGATTTTTAGAATGCTAAAGTACCCTAAAGAATTAATAGAAAAAAAATTAGACCCTGAATTCCCTATGACATCAGTCTCTGAGGTAAGAACACACTAAAGACTGTGGTTCCTCCTTTTTCAAAAGGGAAATAACAGAATTCGAAGAGGTAAAGGCAATGGTACAACGTTACCCAATTTATCAAATATCTTCCTTATAGAGGATTATTAAAAACACAAGGTATTTTCAGTATGAAAAAGAAATGGTGAAGTGTGTGATGGCTTACAGAAAATCATGAGTAGTATGAGGAAATAAATGGAGAATAAGAAGTAGGGATTACCAAAATTAAACCAGCTAGTACCAGTTCCTGAAAAGGTTTCATATTTCTTAAAAAAAAATATTCTGGAATTCTTAGGCACAGGATTATGTCAATGTTAAAATAAATACATGGTCCAAAAATTGAAAAAAAAAAAAACCAAAAAAACACCAGGGACTCATAATTTTTCCACAAAAATACTACCCTATTTTAGGAAATCCCAGCTGCAAAGTAGGACAGTATTCTGAGGAAGCTTCTGTAAGTTCTTGTCATTTTGTCTTATATTCTTCCCTAGGCATTCATTGTTACCCATTATTCAAGAGGTGTTACCAGGCGAGATGAACACTCTGGTCTGACTTGATACAATCCTGCTTTGTCCTGCCCTGCTGGCGGTGCCTTATGCAAACAAAGGAAAATTTGTGACAGCAATTCTGTATTTCTCTGTCACAGTTAACAAGCCTGTCACCCTCTGTAGCTTGTCTCCCTGATAGCCTCCTCAGGCATAAGTTGGAGCCTTCTCTCCAGTCCTGTCTCCTTGTGCTCCTGGATTCCCCAAGCAGTCCCCACACCTGGGCCATCGCTTGCCATGGCTCTGCCAAAGGACCCTGCTACCAGCAATTGGCTCTGCCTGTGGGGCTCAGCCCCTGGGGATGGTGCATGCCGAGAAAGAGCTGCCCACAACTCCAATTATATCTCACACACACCTCTGCCTCTTATTGGCATCTTTAGCTCAGAAGGTTTATGGTCAGCAAAGTGATTAGAAGTATTGCACAATCTCTGTTCCAAAAACCGTGCAATACACCTAAGTACTGAAGAAGAAAACATTAATACAAAATACTTCGAAATTAAATTATCCTCAAAAGTCTCAATTCACGGTGACTCATTTTAAGATAACTAACAGCACACATGTGAATGGATGGAATGTAGGAGAATAGAGATAGTGATGAAGGTAATCTCACCCCTAAGGGGTTACAGCTATGTTAATAATCAAGATTTAGGAACAGGCCTGCCCTTAACAGGCAACAGCTAGATCCAATTAAGATGGGTATTGTAAAAGAGTAGGTTGGCTGGTGGAAAAGTTAGAGTTTGTTGGCTGTGCTGTGAGGAAGGAGTCAGTACTGCGAGGAGCTGCCCATGAAAAATCACCAAGAAGGTATGGAAGATTTGCAATAAGATAACAACACACACACATATACATTTATTATGCAGACACTGAAGAGTCCAAACCTGATACAAAGCAAGAGTGTGTCCATATCTCTGAAGTGGCCCTTTGGATACAGGCACTACATTCCATATACTACTTTCCAAATTGTAGCTGGAAGAGAAATAGGAAAAGAAACATTTTGAGCCTGCAGAGGAAATAGAAGGGCTTCTATGTTCAAACTAACTCTAACTCTGACATTGTAATTTGTTAGTGGAGCAACAAGATCTTTTGAACTATTACAACAGTGCACTAAATATTCCTCTAGCAGGACAGGAGCAGCTCTTTTAGGGACTCATCAACAACCTCAGAAAACAGGACTAACTAACAAAAATCACAAGATTTGTTCTGTTATCAGCCGCATTAAAAAAACCCACCCACCAAACTGCTCATGCCCCATGCTTTTGCACTACTCTGAAGATTTACTGTTGGGAACCCTCTTAAATAGATGGTTGATTTTAATTTCCATGACATTTTAATTAATTAATCAATGCACAACATTAGATAAGAGAGGTAAAAAAGTAAATGACAAAGGTAGAAAAGAAAAATCCAGAAGATTATGGGATTTGTTTTGGATGACGGTAAATGTGTGGAAGAAAGCAACAGGTAGACAACAGGAGAAGTAAACATGATAACAACATGCTAATAAATAGAACCTAACACTTGCATTTGCCACATTTAAGGCCTCTACATATGAAGTTACTATCCAAATCACCTGGGTCCTATTTACAGCTGCTTCAACTTTGTTTTCAATAAGTGGCCAAATACACACACAAACTGCCATAAGTATAAAAAAGTGGAATACAGGTAACCTGCCTGACCCTACTGGCATGGCACCAGCAGGCAAAGTGAAAGCACTAAATACAAATGTCCCGTAACCATAAATTAACATCAATAATGCACATGGCTTTCAAAATGTACTTTGTGAAAATATCAGCAATGAATTTCTTTCACTGTTTTATCACAACAAAGCTCCTTATGTTTTGCAGTTTTTCAAACTGAACTACATATAAATATCACATACAGTTTGATGTTGCCCATATTTTCACTTTCTATAATCATAAGAAAATCACCAGCATAAAATAAGACCATTAATAAAGAATCTAAAAGAGACATAAACCTTTCAGCTAAATGAGAAGATAGAAGCTCCCTCCCTGGTAAGATCTGTTTTCCCTAAGCCCCATCAGAAAGGAGAAATCACTCACTTCAACACCATCTGGAACGAGCTGTAGTTGAAGGTGTAGCCACCAATCACCCACATGAACTTCCCGTGGAGGACAGCCTTGTGGGAAGCACGGCCCACAGAGGGGCTGAAGGGCTTCACGTTGGGCAGGATCCAGTAAGACTCCGTGGAGGGGACGTTCAGAGAACAATCTGGGCCTGTTTTGTAAACAAATGTGCAATTTGTGCAATCTGTTAGATGGGGATGTTAAAGCCAATAAAGCAGAAACAGGGGAGGCTTAATTACAGATGTCAGGATTGCTCATTCTGATAAAATATGGTGTACACTTTTATGTTTAACAGATGCTCAATGAAAAAATTGACAACATGGGATGTCAATCTAATTGAAAGCATTATATTAGCTCAAATAATAACAATTCATTTCCACATTCTTCTCAGAAAATAGACTGTGAGTCACAAATTGAAAGAAAGGCACAAAGCGTCACATTTTTAAATGGCCTATCATATAGGTCTAAAACTTTTAGCACTGTATGTTACCTTTGGAGAAAAACTACACTGTATTTCAACCAGAATAAGTGTATATCAAAGCAAATAATATTACAGTAAATTAAGTTACAATATGCATCATACTATATTAAATCTTATAAGTAAAAATTTGCCTTTTGCAAATGCCATTCTGCATCATTTTTTTAAGAGGAACATATACTATCATGTGCTTTATCAAAATAATTATTTGAATAATTAAATTTTATAACATTTTATAGACCATTATACAAAGCCACCAAACCCATAACTACTACATATGACTTTCAAATGTATTTCAGCCAACCATTTTTGTCAAAGTAAGAAAAGTCAGAAAAATGCACAATTTTTTTAGCTATAGGACTATTACAATCATGAACAACAAAATCCATTTTTTATTTGTTCCATAAAAACAAAATTGTGATGTCTTCATCATCACTTTATGCTCTAGATCTTATTTAAAACCTGAATAAATATGTATATGTGTGTATATATAATATATATAATCTATATAAATATTGCTGATCAAGGCCATTATTTCAGGGCCTTTGAAGAACCACAGAACAAGTTCCTGTCTGATCATGTGACTGAACAATAAAACAATACACAAAATTCAACACAGTTAAATTGAAAATTAAGTAAGGTGCATTTTAGGATCATCTCGGGATAGCTTATTAAAATATTACATCACCACTCAGCAAGGGTCAAAATAAAGAATTGTGTCAGAATCAAGAATCCTGTTACCCCACTGCATAAATCTGTGGCTTGTGTAACCTTAGAAAACTGTGTCCTACTTAAAAAGAAGAGATTAGTGCTGGAGACTGTTTATAGAAGAGTAATAAGGATGTTCCAATTACAGAAACCACTGAATTCCTTTGAACTACTGACTTTTTCCCCTGGAAAAAAACAAAACTTGGAAGTGAATTATAAATGTGTATAAAAGAAGTGACAAAATGAGGGTGACTATGAAGAGTCCATAGTCTCTCTGAATATAAAGAGGTGAGTTGTATGAAATGCAGCTTGAAGAAGCCATGTTCAAAGCAAACAAGAGGAGACAGCTCTTCATGAAAAAGTATCAGATCTCTTTGGCAAGGATACTCCCCTGGCAAAGGGTGCTCCAGATGCAAAGATTTACATGTGTCAAGGAGAGACCAGACAATTTTCGAAGAGAGAGTTGCTGAAGTTTACTAAGTAGGCTAAATAAGTAATGTACAGCAAGTTTACAATAATTTTAAAACATTATCTTGGGGGAATGGGAGCGAAGGGAGATTATGTTTTTCCAGTGTTTATTGTCATTTTGGGGGCAACTTTTGTTACTTCTTATACACAACAACCAGGCATCCAAAGTGTACATAACCAGGTGTCAACTTTTCCTAGTATACTACAGAAGAATGATGTCCACTTGTATCCAAATTACCTTCCATTCACTAAACGATGGAGACATTCAATTCCCATAGTTCATTATACCTTCTCCTCAGAAAGGATTCATGGTACCTGAATGAGGTCTAATGAGAGCATGAACAATTCAGTATATTATTTTTAAGCATTAATAATTGATACTATAATAGAGTTGTAACCTCAGCAAAATCGTGATTTTGGTAAATCACTGGAGGGAACACTTAATTTGAATATAAAAGGGCTTTAAAATAAACAATTGGTTAAGTATTCTTTGATCAGGGAAGAGCTGAAAATGATGGAAACGGTGCCTGCAGGTCAGGAGGAGAAGCCGGATCTCGGCCGCTTGTCGCCGCGAGCCTCCGGGCACCGGGATGTCGCGGCCAGCAGGGACCCCTGGTGGCGAGCGGCGAGCAGAGCCAGAATGCCACCGGCACATCACACAGAGATACCTGGAACCGACTGCGATAAAATGAACGCAAGGAAACCGCCTCATACTCAGTTAAGAATGCAAAAATCTTAGCCAGATCAGTGATGGAAAGAACGTCACAGACAGCCCTCTTCCAGCCTCAGTGCTCCGGCAGACCTGAGCGACAGGAAAGGTGGGAGGGAAAGCAGAAACACCGCTGTGCCACAGAGTCATAGAAAGCCTCGGGCTGGAAGGAGCCTTAAGGATCACCTAGCTCCAACCCCTCTGCCAGGGGCAAGGGCTGACCACGTTATCTACCAATCGGGACAAAAATGGAATCTATAGCTGCAGAAACGCAAAACAATAGAATAGTACTGGCCTCTATCAAAACATCACTTAAAAAGCAAATTCTTTTGTATGGCTATTGCTTTATAAAAACAAGGTAAATGTAGGACTTACAAATATCATTTATAGATTTTCGTACTTGAATATACTATTATTTCAGCAAAAATACATATTGTCTTCAGAAACATTACAATCACTAAATACGTGCCTTCTGTGCAACAAAGAGCACTACAGCTGCAGAACAAAGATAACGAAAAATGTGTTTTGTTATGTTTTATGCAAATATGATTTTTCTCCATTCATTTAAAATTGAGTTTCTTTCTTATCTTCCTAATGTGTCAGTCAATCCACTGGGGGGCAGGGGGGTGGAATGCTTTAAAAACAGCAAACAACTTTATAAACCTGAATTGGAAGTCAATTACGTTATCCTCTAAGGTAGGAAAAAACTCTATAGGCTTAAAAAAGCGATTTATCCCCACCACACAAAAGAAACAATCTAATTTCTATTTATTGAGGAGTTTCATGAAAAGCCAAAGTAACAATCTGTTGCAGTAGTTTAAGTCATAAGATCAATTTCCACCTAAATGACTAAACATCATCTACTGTCTTCAAACCAAATTTTTTCCTTTGGGAGCACAGAAGAAAAAAGCAGAAGAGTTGATGTGTTGAATTTAAATTTCACGGTGCTCTTCATGCAATCTAATCAAAGCAATTTTAAAAGTATTTGTTGTTTATTCTGGTTTTGTTTGTCTGATCATTTGAATTGAGAATCATTACATTAATATAATTTTTCAACCACCACAACTTAGTGGTTGAAACCAGTCCTACAGTTAGACCAGTTGTGCTGAAATGGCTCAGTAATTCTTTCTAGGCATTTTACAGTAGGTGTACTCACCTATCCCTACGCTGCCCCAGCACAGCTCTGCAGTATCCATACTGGATGTAAATATTTCTCCTATCCTGCAAACATCCTTGCTGAAAATGAGACTCAATGGCAGGCAGAGAGATCCTGGTGAGGTACTCAGCTAAAGCAGCAGGGCAGCAAGCTGTGCTCCTCAGGAATGACACAGAAACCCTAATGCACACAAGCTGATGCAGCTCTTGAAATGCCCCCTGGGTGCTGGTGCTGTTCCTCAGCCCTGTTTTGTCTCCTCAGGCAGGAAGAGTGGATCACTCAAGGGCAATCTGGCCGAGCAGGATGCCCAGGCTCAGTCTGAGCAGGGGAGCCAGAAGGGCTGCAGGGCCTGCCATGAATGGGTACAGCTCCAGCTTTAACTACTCAGCTCCAGATCCCACACTCAAGATCAACTAGGCTGGCACAGAAGATAAGGCCAGATGTCACAGCATTGTCTACTAGAAGCAGGGAAAGCTCTCCTAGTTTTCCATGACTGAGAACAAGTAGAGTCTCTAGCAAACATCACACGAGATTTGTCAGGTTTTGCTTCTCAGGCTCTAAAAGAAGCAGGGACTTTCAGAGCAGCTGTAGTTGCCCAATACCCATTGGACCAGAGATTCTCAGACTCCATCCTAATGGCAGCAAGGTACCAAGCTCCAGTATCTCTGCTAACAACTTCTAGAAAACTTGACAGCTCTAAGAGAAAAGCCTCCTTCCAATTGCCAAATGATGTATTGATGACCAGTTCATCCCAATTTTTCTTCTCCCAGTGTTGCTATCACTGTACTTAAAGACCTGGTTTGTCTATACACCACAGAAATGTTTAGAAACAGCAACACTCTTCCCTCCCAGCCTTGATTTTACTTGTTTAAGCAAACCATGCTCTGTTAGTGCCTTCCATAGCCCTGTCCATCCTAATGGTTCTCCCTCTGCTTCTATTTGAATTCATAAAACTGTAGTAAAAAAACATGAAGCCTACTACTACTAATAGTGTCATATATTCAACTGGAACTTCTATGAGTGATCATCCTACCAGTACACTTGACACTTTGGAGTTTGCAGAGCATACAAAAGTAATAATGTTAATTAGTTCATGTTCTAGTTGAGATAGACAAGCAAGTTTTCTCCCATGTCACCTTCTACATTTCAATCCAAGTCTATAAAACAAATTCTTAATGCTCTTAGTCTCTAAATGCATTAATTTACAATTTATACTGAAGTAATTAAGTCCTACACAATATTTGCAGACTTTTTTGCAGGATATTCTGGTTCTCCTTCATATTTTAAGTACCTTCCACCTCTGTATCACCAGATTTCATTAACAGCCTTATAGGTAGATTACAAAAATTATGCAACATTATCAGTCCCAAGATCAGCCTTCAAGGAGCACTGATACCTTTCTATACATGTTCAGCACACCCACTCACGTTTCATGATGAAGCAGCTGAGTTCTCCTTACTGTTTCCTTGTGTGTGCACTGCACTCTTCAGTTTCAATGATTTCCTGTCAGCAACTGCTGAGGTTCAGATAAAATATACTGCATTTTCATGTCAATTTTCTTACAGACTATCTTTGTATGAACTACACTGATAAATTCAGATTTCAACTGCTTTGTTATTAATCACAATATATGTTTCATTATTTCTTTCCTCAAGTTATGGTCTAGAACTCTACACAGTGCTGAAATGAAGCTAACAGGTTTTGAGCTGCATTAATCGCTTTCTTCTTAATCTTAAATGAAGGTGCTACAGATAATAAAGTAAATTTTGCTTCTTACCTTATCAGGGAGATCAGCACTATCTACTTCTTGTATTCAGGACAAAGTATTGCTTGGGATCACTATTTTAATCAAGTTCAATTTTAATACATTTAAGTGTATGCCTTTTAAATAAATATTTAGGTCATAGATTTATTCTAAATGGATTACATTTTTCATTAAAACTCACAAATAGCAGGGGACTCCCTTCCTAAATATCATCCTAATTAGACACAGGGAGCATTATCAACTCCATTAATGCAGCCATTTAGTGAAACAAATCAAATAAATTCTGCTAAACTTGCTTTCACTAATTGTCAAATGACACCATAAAGGTATTTGAAACTGGAGCTGGCTCGTCATTTACCTGTGATGTTCTTGCTCTTACAATAAGGACACTCAATTTTTCTCACACAATTTTCAGACATAAAATTTCTAATTATGATAGCTATATTTTGTTTACAAATTGCACAGTCCAAGGATGCTTGTTAAATTGTTAAATTCCAGCTGAAGAACATTTCCAGTACATATGAAATAACCATTCATTACAAGACAATTCCTTCCTACCAATTCTGTAAACTCTTCTCAGACGGCTCCCATTTCTAAGATCAACATTAAAAAAAAATCTACAAACATGGAGCACAGAAATAGGATTTTAACTCAAAATTGGGGGACAAAAATGTTCCTTGGATATGTGTCTTTATATGCATGTACAGTATAAATGCACATATATTTAAGAGGACATTTCCCAGACTATAAAACTGCAGTTTCCCCTTTCTGAATTGATATTTGGCCAGGAGACCACCTGAAAAGTAAAATTGAGACAAAAAGTGCATTATAACAGGGCAGAAGTGTTATAAGAAACCTGCTTCTATTTTCTTTTTCCTTCCAAAAACAGACCTGTCCAAAGTAAATGTTACATCACACGTCCTCATCTCTGAAGACACAGACTTGTGCGCTTTCTGCTCAAGAACATCCAGGCCCAATGGGCCAAAATCTCAGATTTCAGATCTCCAGGCATTTGGCACAAGCTCTTCCCAGTGCTGCATTTCACCTGCTCCTGCCTGAGCGCCCATCTCCAACCTTCCCCAGCAGTTTCAGTAACCCAGCACCACAGAAGCACAGCTTGGCTCAATCTCAACGCTGGGGAATAAGGCAAGCCAAACAAGAGAGTTTGACATCAAAGCCTTCTGCTGAAAAGTGGGAACAAACCCAAATCCAGTGAGTCCTTTCAGGATAACCTGAGTTGGACAGACTTTGACAGAGTTGTTCTGGCCACACTCAAGATGCTGTTAGAATAAATGCCATAGTACCAAGCAAGCAAAACACTGATTTTACACTGCAGTAGTCATAGCTCCTTTTATGCTTCCATTGTTTACTCTTCTCCTTACAGAAAGACTCATTTTTCCCTGGAGAGATGTTATAAAATTCAAGCTGCCTGAATTGCTAATGGATTTATTTCAAAGTTAATTAGTTTAATTTCAGAATCTGGTCTTCTGCTACATCCCTATCTGCTAGGAGCAGCTCTGTACGGAGAACCAACTAACTATACATGTTCCAGAAATTTTATTGGTGTTTTAACTTTGGATTAGGGCTGAATGCCTGTTTGGGGCTGGCGTGCATTATGTGCAACCCTAGAGCCGTAGTTCCTTATAAAAGGAATGCACTTCCCCCTTTTCCAAACCATGTCACAATGCAATCCAGAACACAATAAACGTGAAGGATCAGATTTGCTTTGAAGGTACCCTACTCATCCTCTTAAAGACCAATTTAAACACTCCCTGTAATTCCTCTTTAATAGATTCCCCTTTTGCTTGCAGTGCTGATGTTCAATGATCGAAGTATCAATAAAGTTTATCTTAACTTCAAGAGCCTTCAAATCTTTTTTTTTTCCTGTCTACACCCAGGAGTCAGCAATGTTTTCAGCAATTTCAAAGACAGTCCACTTAATCCTCTTTAAAATGTGGAACTGTTTGCTATCCTTCCAGTCATCCTGATTTTTTTCACCTGACACAGAAGTTTTTAACTGTTTGGAAATCTCTCTGCTCCTTCACAGTTTGAAACAATCCAAGACATGGTGTTCCTGGTATCAAAGAGAATCTTTTGGCTGTGAAAATATATTCAGCAAAAGCATCTTTCTATAACATTCTTAAATAGGTCAAATTGTGCAAGAGCCACCACTTTGGTCTCAGCCAAAGAGAGATTTCTCTTTTACATGTGCCTAGCAAAGAAAGAGAGAACAAGTCAGTACTTTTGAGGCTTTTTTTTTTCCTCCCTGAATTACATCCACAGCCTTTTATCAGCAAGCATCAACACATTCTGTTAGATAATACCAAGGCACATTAGCCAGGAATGGGACAGTGTAATATGGTAGAGAACTCAAAGGAAATACTCCTTAAGAGAGGCTGAACTTTTCCCTATGTTGGGCGAAAATTTTAAATCAACCAGATTTTTTGTAAATACTAAGTTTTGGTCTTCCACCAACCACCTTGGGAATATTTAAGATTACTAGCATTATTTAAAATACTTTGATTTTTAAAAAAACAATACATTTAACTAGTGCATGCTTTGTTAAATGAAACATGTCTTAAAAATTATGTCAATTATATGTCTTTAAAGTCTAAAGGTTTTTATGGTTTATTCTATATTTGTACAACCAGCAGCGAGCTGCAAGTACCTAGAAGATCCTTGTATTAAATTTCACGAGACATATCTAATAATCAGAGGATCCTACTTTTTATTCAAAAAAGTTATTCCATCCCAAAGAATACCCTAAAATATTCTTTTTTCTCAGAATCCTTAAATGTGCAAGGTTCTTCAGAGCTGCTCCTTCAACAACACCCACAAGATGTCACCATTGTAAAAGAATCTCCGTGCAGTAAAATAGGAAATTCTGGGATTTATATTCTGAATTGGGGATTCTAATTATTATACATTCAAATCAATGCACTTCAATGATTTTTTTTTAATACAGGCACTAAAGTTACTCAAAATAAGATAAAAAGAAAATAGTAATAAAAAATGAAACCTTAGATTCTCTCCTAAAGCATACAAATCAAGACCCTTCAGCCACTTGGTTGGAATTACCAAACACAAGAAAAACTTGTCACATGGCAAGAGAAAAAATTATGATTCTGTTATTGCAAATAATCTGCACAGAAGATAGTATCAGTATAGAAAGTACAGAATATACAGGTATAAATAAATCAAGAAATAAAGCAGAGAAGAAAGTAGTCTCCCAGAGCTAAAGGAAAGTTTGGTATTTATTATGGAAAAATAATTATATATCCAGGCCAGCTCATCTGTGACAGAATTTTAAAAAAAATTAATTGCAATCAATGTAGATTCAGTGAAAATCCAAGGAATGATGAAGCAAATTCTCTTTATATGATCTGCAGGAAAGAGTGAGAAGCTAGTATGTACAGAAACGCCAGGTGAAAGGAAGGCACTAGCAGTAGTAGTCAGATTTCTAATTTTATTTTGTGCTTAAAACTTCTAATTAAGTTCATAGCACTATATCTGAAGGTATAGCCTAAAAATCATTTCCAAAGACTTGTCACATTTCCCCATTTTGTACTCATCAATTTGACATTGCAAGGAATCCATGCACAACTAAAAGAGCGATAGTCTTGCCGCAAATTCTATTCACAACTTCTGGACAGAGATTAAGCTTTCAGGATCTTTTTGTGCACTACAGTCCTGGAAGGTTTTAAAGGACTCAGTAATAAGTCTACACTATTTCCATTCAATGACCATATTGCGAAACCACTTCCCTTCTGTGGGTGCACAGACTGCCTTTGAATGATCAACTCATTAATTATTAAGAAGTGAAATGTATTAGATCTCATCATGACTGCGGAGTAATATGTGTGATAGCTAATAGGAGTTAAAAAGTCATTTCCTTTGACATGCCAAAAGAAACAGCAATAAAACAGAACAGAGGCAGGAAGTCATGGGAAGAGGGCAGATCAGCTAAGTAATCTGGAGGGATTTTAATATTTCTGTTAAGAGAATGGCAATTCCTAAGCATAGCAAGCTAAGCCAATTGAGACTTGTAGCAGAAGTTGTAAACAATAAAAACAAAAATCCACAAGC
>VYZP01048512.1:18302-44790 GCA_013400635.1 Hypocryptadius cinnamomeus | reverse complement strand
ATATACTGTAGTTATTATTAAAATGTGATTTTTTTCCTAATCTCTAGTAATTCCTTGCATCACTTTTAACAGTCTCCCCAAGCAAAAATAGCTACCACTAACATCCTGTCAGTTGTAAGATCAAGACCTTCAATACTGAGAAGCAGCAGGGGTTTTCTTTATGAAATATGGAATAAAACCAGAATCTGAAACATATGAAGAGGTATTTGGAAATATGTCACTTCAAAATATCCATAGCAGGCAAAGAATGCCATATTATAAATAACAATGAACAGCAAGCAAAAGAAAGGTAGCTTAAAATAGCAATCTTCAGTCTTTTATTGTTTTTCATTAAATTTAAATTTTCGATAGTTAGGAATTGGAAATGCCAAAACAGAATTTTCCAAGTGTATATCTACCAAATTTCTTGTTCAATGAAAAGAGGAAGTTTTAAAAAACTCACATGTTACTCAGTATTCTTTCCCCCCGCTCCCCTGCCCTCCCAAAATAACAGCAGCATTAACAAAGCTTTGAACCACAGGTTTCAGAAGCCATAGACAATTATTTTGTACATATACATTTTCAAACTTTCTTCTGAAAAAAGCAACAGCATAAATGGGAATATTAAGAAATAAGCCGTCTCAGTCCTTGAGAATGTGCGTATTTCCTTCAGATGGTATGGAAGACTCTCTGAACTCTGTTGTTATTGTCCTTCTGGAAGACAAGGTAAAAATGTAAGAAAAATCTACATTTTATTTAAATAACTCTTCATGATAATCATCAAGCTATTCTAAATTATCTATTTGATGAAACTGAAAAAAAACCATCAAATTTTAAGATGGAACATTAAAAAAAATAAGCATATCAACAAGCATGACATGCTTATCAGCAAAGGTCATTATTTAAAGAGAATTAAAAGAAAACCTGAGAAGACTTCAAGAAGCAGTGCAATAAACCAGACTAAAATGGAAACATGGAAGCCAGAATTAGGTGCAAGTAGGAGAAGAAGCTGCTTTTCAAGGAGTTCTTGGCTGTGTTCCTGCTAGAATAGCTTTACTAAGGGATTATAGTGATGAAGTGCACACAGATTAGAAGGGCAACACTGTTCTTTTTAGCCATTTAATATCCTCACTTTCACTATGAGGAAAAGTTACTTCTCTATCTAAAGCACAATTTTCTCAGACCTATTGCATGTCCACATCCACATTAGCTGGGGAGTACATTTTTCAGGTGTATTATCCTCCAACAAAGTCCAGAAGTAGAATGAGGGAGAATGTAGAAGCAGGGAACTCTCATTGTAGATCTGCAAGCAATGTAATACAAAAGGGAGGAAAGGCAGATGGAAAAGAAAAGCAACACCTATCAGAGGGACTGAATGCAAGGCGCTTCAAGAAATGATGAAAAAATTATACATTAAATTCTGACATAAATGTGAGGCCTGAAAAGAAGAAACTGAACTTATGCTTACAGTAAAAAACAAAATTTAGTTCCAATTATTTCAATCCAGTATCAATGGTTACACACACAGAAATCCATTGCCTATTGAGCAGTGTCTCTTTCAAATAGGCATGTGCTTATTTGCCTCTGAATATGATTGTAAAGAACCACCCATGTCATGTGGAACCTCCTAGCCCTGTTCCAAATGGCACTTAGACCTTCATATGTGATGGTGGGGACTCAAGGCAACTAACATAGGTTATGAAATAAAGAGCCTTAAGGGTGTGATAGACTGTATATAGGAAATTTCAAGTTTTCTGTGGATGATGCTATAAAATATAGGGGAAAGGTCAGTGAAACATTTGAAACTTAAGAATTGCAAACAATGAGGACAACAATACCAGTACACAGAAATCCACTTCTATTATAGGGAGAAGCTTCAGGGGGCTAAACTCTGACCCCAGCTTTTCCCCAAAGCACAATTCACACTAAGTCTCTCTCATTGCTATATATTAGCACCAACAATCTCTGCAAGCCACAGGAATAAAGCATTTGGACTTAAAGATGTAGGAAGACAGCGTCATTTGAAAGTTTTATCTGATCCTCTTACTACAGTGACAGGCAATGATCTTATCTGTAGACATAAAAACCACAGGTCACTGAAATGAAAATCTTATTTTCCTTTAACCTCAAGGCAGCCTTTCTGGAATTCTTTCAAACATTCCTGCAAAACAATTTCAGAAAGAATTAGATTTCTAAAAAAAGAAAAAAAAGAAAAAAGAAGAATGTTGGTGCAATTATAATGTGGAACTGATTAGCACAAGGTAGTATGGAGGCTAAAAGTAAGTAAGAGTTTAAAAAACCAGATAATTTCAGGCAGCAAAAGCCCATTTAACTCACTTGTTGAATCACTTCTTTGAATGAGTGGCCATAGGCTGCTGGAAGCAGAGAGGGTGACTGAGGGGTGCCTGTTCCCTAGGCATGTCTCCTGGCTTTTGCCAGAGACAGGAGAGCAAAGACAGGAGAGTTGACCTGAGTATCTTAGACCTGTCTAGTGAAGTGTGGCTATTTTTATACCAGACATGACCCAGAGAGTGTTTAACTGGCTTACCTTTATCCAGCTGGTGGTCAGATTGACTGACTGAAGATCAGTCGTTTTGAAAAAATTATGGTGTTCTGAAGGTCCTGTCTTAGATGGATGTCTGGGTACAATGCAGGCAAACCTGCATTGTGCCCAGGTTTATTTGTAAATAAACAGGTTTATTTGTAAATTGCATATTTACCATAAAAGCATTCATGTAAATTATATTCTCAGTTTCTATTTGCATCTTCCTATAATTTTTTCACACAGGTTTAATGCTTCTTTATTAGGACACTTTCTGATTTAATTTGCTTGTAAGCTTCACGGTGTGCTTGTATGTGATAATACAAAACTCTGAATACATAGTAATAAACTTGTAAATTAATGCCTAGTTATTGTTTTAGGTCCTGTATCTGTTTTCATACATGACAAAAATACTTATGCAGAAATCTGTCTGCTAACAAAGTCATGAAGCATAAAGGGACAGCAAGGTTCTACTGATATCAGCTAATAAGAGAACAGATTGTTGTGACAGCCTAGTCTGAGGAGATGACCAGATAGCAATTAAACTTTAATTCTTCATCTTCTCTTTTTATAATTAATAATAATTTCTTGTGGTTCTCAAACTTCATTTGATGCCTTTAAAATTGGTTTTGTAAGTCAGTTCTGAATTGTTGTTAAGGTTATTTAAGTAATATTCTAATGCTACTAAAGCCCTTTATAAAGTATTAAGGTGACACCATAATCTTTCTGGGACTCTTACACAACACACACTACTCTGTATTAAAAAAAAAAAAAAAAAAAAAAAAGGCAGCCATCCCCTTTCCTTTACCTTAGTAGAAAAAAAGAGGATAAAAAAACTTCTTCAGAAGGATAGTAAATATCATAACATTCACCAAAAGGAATTAATGAAACAATTTAACAAATAATATTTGGTAAGTGATTATATAAACTCAATTTGAAGAACATATATTGCATGCTAACACCACCTTTAAATGAATTCTGACATCTAATAAATTACAATTTCACTTGATAGCAATTTGCATGTAATCGGTCAGTCCCTCCCTGGGATAGAGTCTGGGATTATCTAAGTGGCAAGATTAATACAATGTGAAGAGGCAGAGGAATTCATGGCACAAAAAGCACCAGATTCTCTCACAAACCACAGGGACTCAGTGGGAAACAAGCATGTTCAAGTCCAGTGCAGCAGGAGATGCCTCCCTACAAAAAATCCAAAGATGGATATCTGTGCTATCTGTGTGCATCTGTGCTTATAGCTGAACATGCTACTAACTCTGGAAGCCCAGAATAAGCCACATTTTGCTTCTTTTGTTAAATAACAAAAAATATTTGAAAATTAAATGTCATTTAAGGTAATTTACCCTGTGAAGGGACAGTAATTCTGCCATCTTTCCCCTCAGACTATTACGTTTTCCTTGAAAAGCTATGTTGGCAGTTCACAGCTTTGCTGCAGTTTGCAAGTCTGCTTCGTGGATATGATGATGGATAGAATTTTTCTCTTTCATTTTTAAACAGTATGAGATCTTTTAAATCTAAACAGACAGTTTCATTTTATATCCTGAATATAGGCAACCCAAAAGTCCCTTTAAAATATATTCCTGCTGAGAACTACTGAGAACTCCTGTAAATATTCTTCAGCATGTAGAGAATTACAAGCTAGTAACTCAGCATGGTTAATAATCCCTAACAGAGGACATGCAAGGAGTGGCCTGTAAGGTCCATCCATGGTTCAGCAGCAACTGATGTAGAATGGACTTGTGTGATTCCAGTAACTTACTTTGTACCATATCCAAAACCTTTGCCCAGCCACGATGCCAATTTTTTACGTTAGTGAGTTCAGACTGAAAGAACCTGGTAACTATTGTTAGTCCTGTATTTTTCTGTCAGAAGGACCCTGAAGAGTTGAGAGCAAAGTATAATAATGGGATAGGACAAAGAAAACAAAAAGGAAAATAATATATTTTTATTTTACTATCAACATTTGATATTACATCCTGAGAGACATGCACAAAAATAAAACCAGCATGGAATTTAATTAAAAAAAAAAGATGCATGAAGGTCTTTCAATCTTTTACAGTTTATATTCCTCAAGAGGCATTTCACCACTACTGTGCTATACATCTCTGACTGTGCTCTAAAGTTGTCTCATGCTGCCACAGCAATCTCAAGGTAGCTCCTAGCTGCTGCAATTCCTGACAAACTTTAAGATATGAAAAAATACCAGCAGGCACAACATTCGTTCGAGTGTTCTTTTAACTGAGTATGACAGAGAGTATTGCTTTGTCTTTTAGTTTGAGAAACTGATAAAAATACATGTTAGAGAACGCTGAGAAGCTGGGCTCTACGAGTAAGAAGGCACAACTCCAGTGTATTCAGAGGAGGAATGCATGTGCTTAATCAGCACATGGAATTAAAATAAAGGCAGGGAAATCTGATACTGTTTAGAATGCAAAGATCATTGTTTCCAGACATTTTTGCTGATCTATTACAGACTTTTTTTTTTTTTTTCATTTTTAAAGGGTTTTCATTATCATGGAACAGGTAATAATATCAGCATTCACTATTAAGGGTAAATCACTGAACTTTAAGCTGTGAAAAATTTGGCTCAGACTTGCAATCACAATTTGAAAAGAAACTAAGAGGGGGAAAAACCAGATTGGGGTTCTGAAGCTGTCTGAAGGTTTAATTTAATGAGAAGAAATGTACTCTTTTGCTTAAGAAGTGGGAGTTTCATATTCTGTTTATGAAACCAGATAGGTTCCCGTCAGCTGTTAAACTAAGACTCTTGAATAGACCCTTTAATAGTTTTTCTTCTATCACAGCTGTTAAAAATCACCATGTTGATATGATTTGTTTAAAACATAAGATACACCTCTTAGAACAGTTCTTCTCAGTGTGAAGAGTTACTCAAAGTTAATCCTTGCTTTGCATTAATGAGTTTGAAACCAATTTTCCAGGCTGTTAGCAAAGAAATTAATGTATTCATCCTCCCCCCAAAAAACAAAAAAATAATCACAAAAACCAGTTAAGTGAAATAAATTTTGTCTTCATTACTCTTTTGCTAGTTTTGACTGCCAAAATATTTTGCAACAATAACTGAAAATTAAAGCCGTACTCAGGTTTTCTGAATTAGGCTTGACCTGTTTGTCTACTTCACATAATTTAAGAAACCTCCTTGTAGTATTAAACATAGTTTTGTTAATAAATTCAAGATGACAAATAAAGTCATGCTCTTTTTCTTGGAAAGAGCATCCACAAAGCATTGTAACACCTATTCAGTAGCATGTCTTTAAAGAAAATTTTTTACCTGGACATAGCATGATTTTAATTGTTTAGGAGGAATCTTACTTAGAAAGAAAAATAATTAGCATTTACATTGACAAGTTATTGTGTGTGTGTAAAAGGAGTCAAAAAATTTTGTAAAGAACAAACAACTGAAGAAAAGCTAATAGAGAGAGAACAATAGTTAGATTCAGGAGGGTATAGAAGCCCTAGCTGAGGAAATTAACTCTTTATCATCAGCAATCAAGACAGTTGATTTATCCTCTTATGCCTTAAAGATGACATTGGAGTATTTAAAAATAGTAAGTCTGTAGTATTGGAGTAAAGGTCTCTGAAAAAAAAAAATCCTGGGTCCTTGATGGGAAAGCAATTCAAACTTTGCATGCAAAAATCTGATCTTTGCTTTTGACCTTAAAGGTATCTGAAAGCTTTTAATTCTAAATTGAATTAGCAGTTTGCAGAAGCTGCAGGAAAGCAACTTATTAATGGAAACAGAGTGAGCTGCAGCTTCTCTGAATGGTGCTGCAGTGCTGTCTTCTGAGTTCATTGTCCGTCTGCACCATTGTAGAAACAATTGGGTGGCAATTTGTCCACAGAGGCAAAACATGACAACTAAGCACATGTAACTTGGAGTGGTAAAAATAATCAAGCTGAGTAGCTGTACTAACCCAGAGTGACTCCTCAAGTGTAACAATTTCTGCTGTGGTTGTGGTGGGTTGTCTGTGGCCAGCTGACAGATGCCCACCCAACTGCTCTTATTCCACCTCCTCAGCAGGACAGGGGAGAAAAGAAGATGAAAAAGCTCAAGGGTCAAGTTAAAGAGAGGAAGTTTGCTTACGCATTACTCTCATGAGGAAAACAGACTTGACTTAGAGAAAATTAATTTAGTTTATACTCCATTAAAATAAAAAGCACCAACCAGAAAGGAAGACAAAACAAAACCTTCCCCAAAGTCCCTCTTTTTGACATGCTCAACTTCACTCTCTCATTCCTGACGCCTCTACTCCCTCCTTCCAAGCAGTGCAGGGAATGGGGGCTGTGATAAGTCCATAACAGCTCCTCTTTGCCTCTCCTTCCTCTGCATTCTTTTCCTTTCCTGCAGGGTGGCTCCTTCCCATGAGCTACAGCACTTCAGGATCAACCTGTTCAAGCACGGGTTCTCCATGGACCATGGCTCCCTCAGGGCATGTCTACCTGCCACAGTGTGGTCCTTTCCACGGGCTGGAGTGTGGATGCCTGCTCCAGTGTGATCTCCTGCAGGGAGAATCTCTGCTTGGACACCTAGAACATCTTCTCCTCCTCTGACTTCGGTGTCTGCCGGGCTGTTTCTCACACCCTCCCCTCACTCCTCACTGGCTGTGCAGCATTTGGCCCTTTCTCACATGGACTTTTCCTGAGGCACTGCCATTGTGGCTGCAGGGTTCATCTGTGCCTTGTGGTCAGCCCGGTGGAATGAGCTGGAACTGGCTGTGCCCAGCATGGGGCAGTCCCCACCCCTCCTCACCAAGGCCACTCTGCAGCCCCCCGCAGCACCCTGTACATTGCTTCAACCACAATGTCAGTGCAGCTGAGTATGGGGACAGAAGCAGACCCTGTCTACATGGAAAGACAGGAGAAACCAATCACTTCCCATACAGAACTCACTGGAAAAATTGTGACAATGCCACAGTCACAGTCACCATGGTTCCCCCTGAAACAGGAGCTCAGCATTCTGAGTGAATACAATCAGGCAGCTGTTGGTTCCCAGACTGTAAACATAGACGTGAGATCTTCTCCAGGTGTGCAGGAAAACTGTTCTCTTAACAGTTCTCTCTCTCTGTTTTTGGAAAAAACCAACAGCAGATCTCTGAAAAGTTCAATGACAATAAAAGCAAATACACATCAGTGATGAAGATTTCCAGAGCACCAAGGCCAGGAAAGCCATGTCTGGGTCACTCAGTCAGAGCATCTTACTAAGAACTTTGTAATGCAGGTATATCCTGATACAGTGGAGGGAAAAAAACTACATGCAACAAAAGAAACCGATGCTTTTAAATTCCACAAGGCTTTAACTTCTTGTAACTTGGTCAGGGCTTTTATGGAGAAAGATTAAAATCATACATACAAAGTGCTTACAAGACTTCAGTGCGCACCATTCCACCAGAAGACGTAGCAGAAAATGTCTTTAATGGGTAGTTTCTAATTTAGTACACTTTTAAGTAGCTGAAAACTTCTCAATTTTATGATAATTAATTCTGGTTTTTTTCAACCAGCTGTATAAAGTAAAACCAAACCATCTGGCCACCATAGTGTATAATTTGCTGTGATTAAAATTAAATAACTGGACAGCAGGCCTACTCTTTTTGCTATGCCATGTGTCTTCACACTGGATCTGTACTATCTGACACCATCAATGTGTCTTCTACACACTGCCAGTAGTGCAGAAAGCTTTTTTATTTTAATTTTATTTCAATGATGGAAAGAGTCCATGTTTTAAAAAACAATTCCTTTATTTCAGATAAGAAACTGCAGCACAGAAAGAGATTTATCTTAGAGCTGCAGTAAAACCATGCTGGTGCCAGAGTGTGTGCAGATCTGACACCTGACTTAGTCACTTGGCATCTTGGGGATGTAGTCCCCTCCCACAGCTCTGTCTCCATCTGTGGAAGGGGTGATGAAGAGCTGCCTTCTGCTGTGGGGCTGCAGCAGCTCCCACTGGACATTTTAGGGTGTATTTACTCAAGCCTCTGCTTGCACAGTGGTTGTGAGTTTGGCAAGAAGAGTAGGAGTAACAGCAGAGAAAAGGGGTGAGGGAGGAACTTCTTTCAGACAGAACATTCATGTTGCCTAATCTGCATTGTCTAATAACTCTGGTTGAATTACGGAATGTCTTGAGAGGGATGCAAAGCAGTCAATGATGTCATTTCAATAAATGAAGTGCAACCAAAATAGAGGTTAAACACACCTAGAAACTGTACTGCAAGCTTGTGTGAGACTTTGCCTTACACACTGAATTATTATGCTACTGCACTCAGAGAGCAAGGGAAGTCAGCTTCATGCAAGCTTAGTGTTACCTACGACAAGTCTGACACTGGTAGCACTTCAGATGCTTGCGCTTCTGGCCTTGAGATTGTTGTCTTTTCCCACAGAACTGTGATGAAAGGCTGGGTTTAGTGCATTTCTCCCTATTGGTAGAAAAGTCACTTTAGGGAACCACTGATATTTCTGGAAATTTTATTGGGCATCTGCCCAGCTTCAGGCATATAATAATGAAAAGGCTGCTATATCATGCTTATAACACACATTTGAAGAGACCGCTTAATGCATGAACTAAAATCTGACAGTTCAATTGCAGCATGCTCTTGCTTTTCTACAAACTGCATTTACTGAATAAAAGAATAACAAAACAAAACACAGCAGCTTTTCCTCTGACAAAATTACTAAAATATTCTTGAGTGACGTCAACATTTTTTCTAATTAAGAAACTGTTTTTCTACCTCAGAAAAAGACTTAGAGTCATTATATTAACAATCTTAATGAAATAGATGGCTGCAGCAGCTATATTCAATGGAACAGAAATGTCACCATTTTGCTGATAACTACATTAAAAATTATTTAATATCTCCATCTTTAATGTAATAAGTTGATAATCTTTAAACAGGAAGTTAGTATACCACCAGGTTGTTTCAGAGGGTAAATGGGCCGAATATATCTAAAACTCTTACTCATTCTGTCTTCAGAACCAGACTTAACACTTTGATTTTTACTATACACCAGACAGTCCTATGAGACAAATCTGCCAAGTGAGTAAATTTCATATTATATGCTGATGTAAAACATGTAGTGCAACACAAGCCAAATTAAAAATGAAGTAAAAAGTGAAATAGAGTGACAATTTAGATAGCACTGCTGCCAGAATGAATCCATATTAAATTATAAGCGTGATGTTTCAAAGTTATACCCTAAAATCCTCATTCCTCCTCCAAACTGGGTAGAAATGCAACAACTGCCAAGCCTAACCCAAACGGTAACGCTAATCCTAACCCTAAACCCTAAACCTAACCCTAGCCCTAAAACTAACCCAAACACAAACCTGTAAACCTAAGCCTAACCCTAACTGTAACCATAACCGTAACCCAACTCTAAGCCTAAGGCTAAGCAGAGCCCTAACACTAACCCTAATCCTAACCCGAACCCGAACTCGAACCCTAAACCTAACCCGAATCCTAAGCATGAACCTAACCCTAACCCTAACCCTAACCCTAACCCGAACCTGAACCCAAACCCGAACCGTAACCTTAACCCTAACCTGTAACACCAAACTCCAAACTTAACCCGAACCATAAGCCTCACCCTAAACCAAACCATAACACTAACCTGAATCCTAACATAAATCCTAACCCTAACCCGAACCCTAAGACCAACACTTAACCCTAATGAAATCTAAACCCTAACGCTGACCCTAACCGTAACCTAACCCTAACCCTAACCTAAAGGCTAACCATAACCCTAACCCTAACCCTAACCCTAAACCCTAGCCCTAACCCTAACCCTAATCCTAACCCTACCCCTAACCCTATCCCTAAACCCTAGCCCTAACCCTAACACTAACCCCTAACCCTAACCCTAGTCATAACCCTTCAACTTACACAATTTCCTGAGTGCTGAGTTCAGCACTAAACTAAAGATTTCCTCCCTCATCCAAGGACAAACTACTTTCAGCTTATTCAACTCCCTGTCCAGAAAAAGGAACAGTCTTTCGACCCTTGAACACCAGTCCTGAACACCACAGGAGGCATGACTATTACTGCCTTCAGAGACATACATAAGAGGCAGTGAGAGATGAAAATCCTCACTTCACCCTGCTAAATCCACCATTACACTATAGTGATAGTGACAGGAACAGTGCCAAATACCTTGCCACTTTCATCCTGCTGAAGTGCTGAAACAGGGATTAGAGTTATATAACGTTGTGAAATAGGAATTCAGCGTGCAAAAGGGGGAATCTCTCAGTTCCCTTCCTTGTTAATAATCACTGCTCACATGGATGAACAGCACTGCCCCTATAGAAACAAAAAACAGCCAAGCCCTCAAAACTAACTCTGACCCAAGCATAGTGTTACGAAATCACATTCTAGAGTGATCACTGAGTGCCTGAGAATTTCTGATTAGAGTAAAACTGTAAGGCACATGTCCTAGACTGGTGGAAACTTGGTCAGAGGTTTATTATATTCAGGGTATTTTTCACAGTGCTCAAATTTTGTTTGTATTAGCCAATAAGGCTCTGAAACAGACTGAAAAATGATTGAAAACAATCTGTACACAAGGTGAGCACAGCAGGATTTCTAAAACTTTTGCATAGGAAAGCTTGTCTTGGATGAGAGGTTGGCATTTCCAGGGTTCTCCTACACATGCACAAGGAGGACCCCAAGATCCTGTCACTGCACCAGCTTCCATGTGATTGTACAGACTTCTTCAGTACACTAAATAAGCAGAGAGCAGCAGAAGAAGAACTTGTTAGAGGTCCTCTTCCTCAGCTGTTCTTATGGCTTCTTAGCTGTTAACATGCTACAGCTACCACAGTTGGTGTCAAACTAAAACTTGAAATCAGGGAGACCACACTGTCCTTATTTTTGAGTCAGGGCTCTGGAATCAGGTGAAACCTCCACTGGGCTGAGAATGCTGTGCCCAGGGCTCTGGGCTGGGGAACTCTGGTTTTCTCCAAACCTGCAGCACAATCCTAAAGCACACTTGGTCCAGAAAGCAGGGAGCAAGGAATGACTATCCCAGCCACTCCAGCCAGGCAGAACAAAATTTGGCATAACAGCCAAGTGAAAGCAAAGAGCTGGCAGGAAACTTGTGAAGTTCAAGTAGGTTTGAGCCCTTCCAAACAATGGTGGTACTAATACTTCTCTGGAAGAGAAGGGGTTGGAAGAGTTTGGAAGAAGTGGAGTGAAAACAGCTCAGGTATTAAATGTCTGCTTGTGCTTTGGGAACAAGAGTATATGTTTCTTGGAAAAGCATGGAATCCTTGACAGCCTAGCTGTGCAGGGTAGAGTGTAAAACACACAGTGCAAGCCAGATAAATCTAGATTAAATAGTTTGTTTTCCCTAATGGAGTTCAATAGTATCAGTCAGGGATGAGCAGAAGTCATCCTTCAACATATTCGTTCATCCAGCAGGAGATAGGTGCATTTCTAGCAGGGAGACAAGTGAATTAGAGTTGTAAATTTTATTAAAGTGCAAATAAGAAGTGGAGTGAAACCTTAGAAATGAATTAACTTAAACATGCAAAACCAAACAATTAACAAAATTCATCATTGCCTATTCATCAATAGGCACTTTTGCACAAAAATAAAGTTAAACAGACAAAAACTTTTAAGAAACACCTAGTGTTCTGTATTTTGGACTTAAAAAAAGTGTTGGATATTTTACACTAAAATACCTAGTATTTCAGTATCGCGCCAGTATTCTGACTGTTGCAATCTTCAGAAATATTACATTACTTGAGAAATAAGCTAAACTGAAAAGTTTGGTGGGCTTCCTTTCACTGATCTTTAAAAGAAGCACATGAAAAAATTCAAAGCAACAATTCCCAGTTTTGATATGTACTGTAAAGTGCAGAAATTGATGCTGCACACAGCAGCAGTTCAAGATACCACATAAAGATAAATGATTGAGGTACTGCAGGAAAATTATTTGTCCAGATACTACCTCATTGTGATATAATACTATTTTAACACCTGCATTAGTGTTACTGAAGAGCCTTTTCCATTTATCTCATCTCTGCACAGCCGCAGTCTACATGTCTTCACACTCATCCATCCGAAAAAGAACAAGACAATTGGCAGAATGCTACATTGCATTTCAGCACTCTGACAAGAGTAGGGTCAGACATCCAACAGTCTGGCCTAGGGTGTCTTATTATAGCAAATTTATGAGAGCAGATGTTCCTCCAAGCCTCGCAAGACTACGTGTTGTGTTTGGCACACTGGAGTTAAGCAGCTACATTTTCTTGCAGCTGCATAAAGTAGCAATTATATTGTTCTAACTATGTGCTAAAAATGTACCACTGAAACTAAGCATGATTAAGGGATCTGAGGCCTTGGACAAGTCCTAGACTTTAATACCGTGGGTGAATAGCAGGGTCTTAGAAAAAACTTTTTTTTTTTTTCCTTTTTTTTTTTCAGTTTAGAAAATAGGTGTTTAATCACTGCTTTTAATCTCTTCTTTCTGAAAATAGTTGAGGCTGTTTTCCATCAACAATATCAGATTTATTGTCTTAACCCAATATTTATAAAATAAATTACCAGTAAATGAAGAAGAATAAGAATAAACAAGAATTCTATAGATATAATTTACACCAAAAGGCATTTATTTACAGAAAAATGTTGATTGTAGAATTATTATTAGTTTTTCAAAATTGACTGCACTTGTGATTTACATTTTTAAAAGAATAAAATAATCATTTCAGTGGGTATGGAAGGCAAAATCCCATGCATAAGACTCAATTAAAATCACACTCAAATCTAGGAAAAGCCTCATTCCAAATAAGTCTTCAGACTCCTCTTGAAGCAAAGTTTACGAAATGCCATGTGCAATAAATTCAGGTTTTCTATGTGTTAACCTACCTTACTTTTGATTAAAAGCAAGGTTGTAGCTAACAAGAGTCAGATGCTACTGGTTCATCATGTGCAACTGCATCCTACTTTACCTTTGCTTCCATTTTCATCAGAAGCAGGTCCACTGATGTTAATGGGTTTTAAATAGTGGAGCTGAGGTATAAATATTTCTGTATTAGTTATTTCCCATTTCAATCAATACTGTTTCAAACACCAGCTCATTGTTATCATAAAACAGATAATGACACTGTCTTTATCTTGAACCACACATTTTTCTCACTTTTCCTCTTCCTGTTCTCTCCTCGAGCTCCTGGGGGATGGAGGTAGTGAGGGTGTGAGAGAGTGTCTGGTGGATACCCAGTTGCTGGCCAAAATATAGAAAAAGAGATATATAGATATATATGTAAGTACACATAAAGCATTTTACTAGATCTGATGAAAAAGATTAAACTTTTTGCAAGTGCTTTGACTGACTTAATTATCTTAAATATGTCTGTTTGCTGGTGGTTACTAAATAACATCATAACCAGATATAGAGACGTCTAAGAGATGTGGTTGAACTGATGAGGGTGTTCACAGCTGCTGTGAAAATCTGACAGAAGCAGCTTGAACCTCCCAGAGCAGTGCCAGGTCAGTCTCTTTGCTCATTCTGCCCTTGGACATGCAAAGTCCAAAAGGAAGAAGCAGAAACAGGACTGGTTTTGCAGGGAAAGTGCAGGCTCAGTGGAGTGCAGGCTATTGGAAACAGAAACTGAAAACCCTCTTTGATCCGAGGTACAGATTCCTACTGGCATACAATTTCCCATCATTTATGTATAGCACAGAACTGCTTTAACTGCCCTGTTTAATTGCCTACTGAAAAGTGAGTGGGTAATTTTACACTTGCTCTTGGATATTAGGTTTATTATACAAAACTTTATCTTAGAGAACTGTTATATATTTCAGAAGAAAAGGATTTGTAACAGGGCTAGTAGCAGGCCTTTATTATAGAGGTGATAGGAGTTACCATCTGAGAATAGCAGATTCTTTTCCACAGTGTAATTGGCATTGATTATCTTCTGTCCACGTGCACTGCTGCTTATCAGTAGAGACGCCCCAGAAAGATGGTTTTATGTAGTGTCTTTGTACAGTACTGAAACTTTTTTTGCCATAAAAGAAAGTTGATTATCAGCCACAATGAAATCAGACTGGTTACAAAAGTTAATCATGGAGCTAGATGTCTGGTGTAGAAGTCAAGAAAAGTCAAGAATTATTAGTTCACAAAACAAGACAGACAAACTTCTAACTTAAAGCAAAAAAAAAACCAAACCCAAGCAAAAACCCACCCTTCCCCCCACCAAAAAACCCCAAACACAACAACAAAAAACCACATCCAACACCAAAACTCACCTCAAATCCCCCAGAATTAAAGAAAAGAAAACTGAGAGCTCCTGAAGGGTAGGGTGCTGTCAGGGGATGAAAAGGGCCCAGCATGAGGAAGAACAATTTCTGCTCTTGATTCTCTCTGGTGGCCACAGTGAGTTTTCAATCCAGTTTTGAGAAGGCTTAGCTGTGCCATTTCCCCAAGTGTGTTGATGCAGCTATTGCCAACCAGGCCCAACAGATGATTAAAGGGATGAGGAAAGGAAGCCATGTCATGCTTTCCAAGGAAGGAAAGGATCAGGACAGATGTAACTTACTCCAGTTCTTAACAACACATTCCTACAAATAGGAATGAGAAAGACTCTGTGCAGAGAACCAGACAAGGAATGGCAAATCACAGTGTAAGAGGTGTAACAAACTGAGACAGTGATAAATGGCTAAAAGAAACTCCTATGGAATCACAAAATATAAGCATTGTGGGGGTGGCATACCTGGGGAGAATTATGCAGTAATTTTGAAAAGTTAATGTTTAAAGCATAGCCATTAGCTATTCACTATTTATAGGACAACCAGAATAGTATTTAAGCAGGAATTAAAGACAGATTAGGATTGAATGATGCAGGGTGGGTAAAACTTGTGTTACGGTGAATGTTTGTTCAATTAAAAAAAAAATAAAAATATAGTGTAACACAAAAAAGTGTCCTCAGGATGTCTTGATGCTGTTCACAGCACCAAGTACTGTGCATAGACTCAACTTTCATTTCCACATCAGGAGAACAGGCCATCTGTTACAGAAAGGATACAGCTGGTGGGAAATTTAATTTGTAACATTCAGTGTGATCTTTAACAAGTGGGCCAGATGATACTAATTTATCCTGCAATTCTATCATGCATATTGCCTCTTAAAAATGGGTTTATTTGCATACAGTCAGGTATTCAACTGAGGGAAAAACATGGAACAAAATGTAAACAAAAGTAACACAACAGTGGTTCATCTTGACCAAAAGGACTGCAATTTAAACAGCTTCCTGTGATATCACCCCAAAATGGATGAATTCCAAGGTCTGATAATAGATGCAACATACCCTTGGAGCCTTGCTCAGTGCCAGACTTTGTATCCCTTACGAGAAACAGTTGTGTGCTATAAGCACTCAGAACTTTACTGGCATTTAACTTAATGGAATTACTCTGCTTTCAATCAACTCAGGAATGTTCTGCTCTTAAATTAACTGCTAATTCATAATGCAAACCTGCTATCCATACATACTGCTATTACTCCGTGATTTGAAAGTTCTTCTCTTTCTCCGCCAAAATTGCCAAAAATTGGTGCAGATTTCTTTTGTTCAATTAAAAAATGACATTAGGATTTCTTTTATACTCCTTGTGCTCTAAAAATCCCAATCTGTACTGCAGTGAAATGCTCCAGCAAGTCAATGAATATAACCTTCTAATACCATCTAAGTTTTGCCTTAGATTTAACTTTTTCTTATGCTTTGCCCTCTTGATTCTGGAGAATTCAATTCTAAGTATTTTCAAAAAATTACTTTTGCAGTATTTCTTCATGATTTTGGAAATTGGCTTTTGGCTATCAAATTTCCATTTCTGAAAGTTAATATGTATTAAAAGTCTTTACCCCTCATACACTGTATCAATAGTTTTTCTCTTTTCTTATTTTTTTCCTTTTTTTTTTTTTTTTTTGAAAAGGAGGATAAAGAGAGAGGAAAAGATAAACCTGCTATTTAGAGGGGTTTATATTTTTCTAAGTTGTTTATATCTGTGTAACTACTTGTAAGAAAATATTAATTGAAGTTATATATCAGATTTGTCAGTTGACTTTCACTGCATCACCAACCTTATGTTTTCAAGAACAAGTTAGCACTTTAAGACAGATGATCCACAAGTAATTAAGGGAAATGATATCCCAAGCCAGAGATTTAGAGTGCTCGGTCACCATATTAAGAGTATTACAGCTTTAAGACATTGAAAATCCATCCATGTTAGTTTTCCTGCCACAGCACAGCCTTTTGTCATGGTTTACAAGAACCATGGTAAATTCATATTTTTGCACAAATGCTTTCAACCTGCAGTGGTAGTACAGCATGATAAGACACCAGTTTAAAAGATGTTTCTTTAAGCAGCAGGAGGTTTAGCATCACCCCTGTGTTCAATTTTGATGTAATTTGTTACCATAGAACAGCTCTGGCATTTTAAAGAAGTCCCTCACACAGATAATTTCTGGACCACTGTTTTTCACATCAATTTTAGCTGCATCTGCGGTTCACAAAACGAGTCATTTCCTTGAGATTGGGAAGAGCTATCTGCAAAATTACATAGAAGCCAAGCTAGGCTGGAGGTATTTTTACCTTAAAAACATGCATGTTGAATGACTTCACAAGCCAAAATCAATCTCTGGGAAGTCTTCTTCTCTGTGCCACATTGCAGAATATGTTTCCTTTTGAAAGAACCTTGAGATTGTTAGAGGACATTCCATGCGTGACTTGCACTTCTGTGCCTAGGGTGCGTGGAGGAGATCTTAAATCACATTTCTGGGAAAAGAATGAACATACCTCCATGCTAAAAAATCCCAGGTCACAGTTCTGGTTTAAGTGGCCAGCTTTCAGGAGAGAGGCATCTCTTTAAAGCACCATTTTCAGGTGCAACATCCTGCTTGCAGTTTTTGTAGAAAAATGTGAGTGAAACTGGATGCTTTTACATTTCACTGATTAACTGCTATAGGAAAAAAATTAGTTTTCTATTAACAGCTTATTGGCTGGCAAGCCATTATTTTTTTCCTAGCACTTAGGTCAATGACAGGTTAATCTTGCTAAGACAGATCTGACACACCTCTTTTTCAGGAAACCAGAAAACCAACAAAAGCCTAATCAGTTCACATGTGGCCACATAATGCCTCTCTACTACTTGCTGCTAATGTGACCAGGCATTATTTTATCAGGTTAAACCAATATTTTATGTAATCTTCACCTGGAATCAACAGTAGGGAAAAGAAAACAGACCAGAATGCAAACAGTCTTGCTCACACTCAATAAAGTTACAGTGAAAGGAGTAGACTGGGAGGGGATAAATTTTTCCCCAACCTTTTTGAGTGATCAATGTGCATCTTAAAGCATGAAGGCTGACAGCATCACTGATACATTTTTATCCCAGCCAGTTTAACTAAAAGCATTACTCATGCCGTGCCTTATAATTTAGACTTGTATTAACATATAGCTTTATTTACTACTCTCTGACATTCTATTTGTTCTAGCACAACACAGAAATGTGGGGCAAGGTGAATTATAGGAGCCATAACACCATATTATTTTCCAATTGTATATACATGACCATTCTTATTCCTTTCTTTCAGGAATGAAATCTGTAGTGAGAGAGGCCTGGTCTCTATTCAAGGCAAAGACATTTGCTTAGTTCATACATACACCCTTCCCCTGTCTTTAATCTTTCAAGATGTGTGTGTGGGTGGAGTTTTTTATTTCATATGTGAAATAGAAGTAGTTCTATCTTTTTGATACTTGAGGGAATGTGAGAACAATCTAATTGAAGAAAAGTTAATTTTTTGTTCTGAATAAAAAAAAGTAGCAAAGTACAATGAGCTAACTGTTTCTAAAATGGTTTGGGAGCTATTCTAATGGAGAAACAAATAGAACCAAACCTTCACAGAAGCAATGCAATTAGTACCCATGTCAAAAGCATGACCTGCAGCACTGTAAGAGGTTACTGCCAAATCTAGGAAGTTTTAATCCTGAGTTGATCCAATCACTGTAATAAAACTACCATTGCAGAAGGTGAGCTTCATCATAATTTATGAGCTAAAAGATGAGTGGAAATATTTGTGGTTTAGAAAATGAATGCCCTTTTCCAAAGCACTTGCTAATTATACAGTATATACCAAACATGTGCTTCTGAACTTGGTATTTCACACAGCCTCTGTCAATGGGAGAAAAAAAAAATCCATGTCTTGCTCTGAACTACCAACTGGTTTCAAAATGAAGATGTTAAGACATATAGCCAGTATCTATAATTACAACAAAACTTTTCACTGAGAAATGAGGTACAGTGAAATTTAATCACCATGTTTACAATTTTAAGATCAAAGTGCAGGGTAAAGATCCTAGGAGAGAAATTTTTTAATAGACACCCAATTCTGCATGCTTGAGGGATATTACCATATTAATGGTTCCCTGAACGACCACTATGATAAAAGCAGCTAGAGCTAACCTTACATTTGTGTTTAGATGTGCAGCAAATGTGAGTGAAACAGTAGAGAGTTACATGAAAACAGGTGTGTAACAACAGCAAAAGCAGCACACACCTATTTCTGGGAGACTTGGAGATTGTTCCAGGGAAGTTAGTATCCACTGAAGTGCTAAGGAATGTCATAATTTATGCCTTAAAACCTAACCAAACCAGCTCAACATTAAATGTATTAATTCTTCCTATAAAGTCAAACACCACTTACTGAGTACAGAAGTTTCTGCAACTGCACCATAGGCTGCCCTTTGTTTGATCTGATTGTTTGGTCTTCCCTATGTGATATTTAACAGAACAGATTTGGGTTTTTTTTTAAATTTTTATTTCTATTTGACTGAGTTTCCTCTTCCATGTGCCTCTGTCTGTCAAATGACAAAAGGAAAAACTTGTGTTTCAGTGACACTCTGGCCTGTGCACACAAATGATCCCCTGGGAAAAATCAGTGGTTCTTTAATTATTGAAACTACCTCAGAATTTGAAATTAGGTTTCTCATGTTCTTGGAAAAGAAAGCACAAAAGCAATTACTATACACACTCCAAAAGCATTTTCAGCCCAGGGTTTGTTTTATTTGTTTTTATTTTATTTTTAAAAGAACACTTTGAAAAATACTGAGAACAATTCCTCCTTCAAGAAACTCACTCTTCAATGAGTCTAAAACAAGCAAGATTCAGTACGTGGGGCCGTCTTGCATCAGCCCCTGCTTTGTGATAAATGCCTTTTGGAGGTTTGTCTTGCCATAATCTCTCGCTGTTTAGTGCATAGAGCTTTAGTGCAGCAAGTGACTGCTACCATGGTGGCCCAGCAGCTCGAGCACTGCACAAACCCAGCTCAGCAGCAGCCCAGGAGACAGCTGTGGTGGGGAGACCTGTGTGGCTCTCACCTGCACACCTCTCTCATGAGGTGCATGTCAGCCATCAAGCAGGGCTCTCAATGAAAGAACAAATATTTTACTTCTAAGTAGGTCTAGCAAATCACTTTTGACAGTACTTGCATAATCTTCAGTGTTTCTGAAAGCACATTTGAACCTGCTTGGTTACTAAAAGAAACACTTTGCAGAGCTCAAGGTAAGGTGGAGAATGAGAGACTGCAATACTGCATCTCAGGAGCATGGGATGATCCTCATGGTTCCAAAGGAAAAGACAATATGCTTGTCATCTAGATGATCTAGTTTTCTTTGAAGATGGAAAGTCTTTATCCTGAGTACAGCACCTTTTAGAACCCACTTTTCGCATGTGGCCCTTTTCCACCTACAGTTCTTTGGGCAGAGAAATGTCAGAACTGATCCCTCAAGTAAAATTAGTTTTGGTGCTTGCTTTTGTGAGCATTCGTGTCCTCCTCAGAGAGTGGAAGAGGCCAGCTATGCTGAGATCTCCACCACTTCTGCTTGGTTAGACGACTTAAGAATTATCCATGTTTGATTTTACAGACTAACTCATGAAGAAGTGTAAAGTTTGACCTTTTCTAGTTCCCTGCTAACACTAAATGGGTTTCCAATGAGGTAGACTATCCCTGTGAGACACAGCATGACTATTCTGGGGACAAGTTTCTATTTTGCACTATGGTAAGCCAAAAGCTGACTGTGTGCATGGAGTATTTTAATTTTTATTTTAGCACTGTTTCATAAGTATTTGTTGGAAAGCATGAAACCAAACAAAGAAATGCATTTGTTCCTGGAGCTCTGCTGCCTCCAGAACGAAGAGCTAGCTGTTTGTGGTCCTAATGAAAAGCCCTCTAGGAAAAAGGTGCTTGAAATTTTGGCACTTCATTATATACGCCTGTCATTAAATGGTAAAGACTCACTGAATAACTGTTCAAAAGGTTAGCTACTGACATTTTAAGTTAATGCTCAGATTCAGCATGCCCCCTGATGTAGCAGCACAAAGAAACAACTACAGAAATAACCTGTAAATCCCCCTTTCCAAATGTAACTACCCTATCAAGCAGGTGGGAAAAAAAAGGCCCTTCAGCTGTGAACACCTCCTTTCTCAGAGATCATTCAGCCTGTTCTGGTAATACCAAACCACCTCTCCCTACTCCCATGCAGGGCAAATACACAAACTGCAGGCATACAATTTCCTGGGTGTTACCACCTGAACTCTGTATTTTCTGTTTTTAGGAAACTTAGAAAATGAAAATATGAAATGTCCCTTCATTTTTTCTTCTCAGAGGTCTTGAGGTCGGGTATTAACTAGATTGTCCAGAAGACTGGAGGATGAACAGAATCCAAATTTATCAAATAAAACTATTTATAAAAAATGGGAATAGAAATATGTTTTAATATGAGCAGTTTGCATGGTAAATTTTCATAGATCACACTAGTTCAACACTAAATTATATCTCACTTTGGGATTCCTAAGAGTTATTTTGCATACATTTTCAACACATAAAAAACACGTTATGTACAGATTTTTTTTCATAATATTCTTTGCATAAAGGATGCTGGCTTTGTAAGAGTGGTCACTCAGCACAAAATTATATTTGGGGTTTCTTGATGGAATAAATGCATATATCAATTTCATAAGTGTGAGGCCAAAATCCTACAGGTAAATTTGTGATTTGGTTCAGCCCAAGGGCCCTTCTGACCACCTGGTCTGCTCCCAGAAATGCTATAAAAAATTCTAAAGGGAGAAGAGTAACAGGACAACCCATATGTAATACTGCTGCAACAGCTTTCAGCTACTGAAATTTTTTACTAAAATTTCCGTTCATTTTTTAGAAAATAGCTAAACTATGTTTATACATAAAAAATCCCACAAATTCTCAAATAGATGAATGCATTTATACTTCCTTTCTGGGAAAAAAAATAGTACCACTTAAACCATGTGTAACAATGCAATGTAACAATTTTCTCTTATTTTTTCTTTTTTCTTTCCTAAGAATAAAGGTTAGCATTGCATTTAAAAAAGTTTATATTATGCATTATTTTTCTGCATTGTGCTATCACTACATTTTTTGAATTAATTTACTATTCTTTGGTAAGTGACTTAATTTCAAGAAGTGTGCAATAAAGAGCTTAACCCCTCTTCACTTGGAAATCCTCAAAAGATTTTGTAGTTCGAGAGAGAATTTAGGAAAAAGGGACTCTAGTGAAAGCAATGGTGTTTTACTTGAAAAGACTGTGGTATAAAGAGGTAGTATAGAGCCACCATGATAAAATGCACACATTTGTCAAAATTCCTTTGGATCCATGCACAACTGAAGTGTTATTCCTTATTCATTCATACAGTGGAAAAAACATTTATCGTAACTGCAAGGGTCCTTTGAAGGTATTACCACTAAGATAAAGGCAAATTCAGAGGATGGAGTTTTATTTTGATTTTTCAAGAGCAATTGGCAAGGGATTTCAATCAAAGAAGGTACAATAGAATATGGAATAAAAAAGCTGTCCAAAGGAAAAAAAGAAAACCTTCATAGCAGGAACTTTCAGTTCAGCAGAGGTGGCTCCAATGCCTGCACCCTTTCTATCCTCTGGAGAGGCAGTTCTTGGAGCTAGAGACTGCCCTCACACTGAAAAGCCAGTAGTTTATATAGTTTAGATAAATGTGAGGTGTTCTAAGGGGAAAAAAAGTCAGTATGGCAGTAACACAAGTGTATCAAATTAAATTTTAAAGTAAAGTTTCAGCATTTCTGTGGTGGCTGGTGCATGGTGACTCATGAAACATTTATTTGCCTCATTTATTGACCATCAGTGCATTCCTATATTCTACATGCTCTAAACTCTTAACTTTACCAAATTCTTGTCTCACAATTCTTCTGGGAGAGCGAACAACTTGGCATAAATGAAGCAGGATTAAGTAAGAACTGAAAACATTGGGCTAAATAGAACATAGAGATTATGCTACCAGGCAGTTAAATACCAAGATATAGAAGATATGCACAATAAAAACAAAGATAATCAATGCTGGAATAGACAAGCTTCTGAAAAAAAAGAAAACTAGATGAAGACAAGAGTAATCCAATTGGTTAACTTGGTGAGAAGCAACATTCCTAAAAGAAATTTTAAGGAAATAATGCTAAGAAGACATGTGCATTTGGCAAACTAAAGGAGAAATTCTGAAATAAAAATAATTTTACTTGTAACTTAATTTATTGGCAATTTCTGATCAATGTATCTACCATATAGGAAGATGTAATTTGTTCTAGAGAAGAAAGAAATATAAATAGGAACTGTGATGTTTGATAATGAGGAACTTGTTTCTAAATTCCTTAAGCAGAGCAGAAAAATGATAAAATGATCAAATATACAGATGAGTTGAAGGGATAAAAAAGAAGAGTATTACCAGCCTTGCAAAGAACAACATGAGAGGTGGAGTCAATGTACTTTCCTGTAGCTGGAGTGATTTCTGCATTTCTATTAAAAACAGATTCAAAGATAATCCACACAACTACTGACCATCCTTATGTGAGCATGGCAACATTTGCAAGACTTGAGATGTGTCCAAGCATCTGATTCTTATATAAACTGTGTCAGAAATCCTTAATCAACCAAACAGATATTGCCCAGAGTGCAGTAGTGAAATTCTAAACAGAACTAACTTCCCTGAACGAAGTGACTTGAATGGAAAATCTGATGTAGCAACAGGTAGATAGATGTCACTATGGAGATAAAAAGCACATGGGCTATGAGATTGAGGACAGGCCAAAAGGGATAATTTTAAAAATCAGGATAGCCAAAGATGCAGTTAGTGGGTTAGAGAGAAGGCTCCATGCTGTAGAAGGAAAGCCTGATTTCTGAAGTGATACATAATAGAGTGAATGGAGATGGGAAAGAAAATGAGTGTGAGAAGACATCAAACCATACCCTGCAGAACACCTGTAAGCATTGAGGAATGGCAGAATGGTGCACTCTGTAATTCCTACTTCACCAAAGAGCCAGAAAGAAAGCAAACATTTAAGAAACAATGTGCAAAATCCACCTTCAGCTACCACATGTGTTAAAAGAGACAAAGCACAAAGGAGTCCCAGCAATGGAATAGGGCTCCTGGAAAGAGAGTGCTTACCATTCTGGAAACCCCAGGGTGGAGAAGTCCCACTTCCTGAAGGAAGCTCCAATAGCTGTCTCTCTGTCACAGAGCAGTCTGTGGTGCTGAGACCCAGGTTCTGGAGGCGCTCCCTGTGCAGCTGAAGAGTAGCTGGCGCCATGGCACAAACACTACAGCTCCAGCTGCTGCACGAGGCAGAAAGGTTTGTTGTGACACTGCCCAGCCTGTGAGCACACAGCACAATGGACACAGGAGAACTGATTTCATATAAATTAATAAAATCAGCTTCATATACACTTGTGGGGCTATGAAGACAAATAAAACATAAACAATTTTCTGTCCTTTTATTGCTACCTAGCAAAGGGCAGAAATTACCTGAGGTGCTGTGCCTTCATCTCTAATTATTAGTAACAACTCTGTCAGTCCTCTTCTTGGAAAATAATGGAATAGTTTGAAAAAGAGCATAATGTGACTGAAAGATGGAATGAGGTAGTCTAAAAATGAACATGCCAAGTAATTTTTAGAACTATGCAACCACTGCATATCTAGTCCTTAAGGAAAATTTCGACTGTTAAGACAGCAATTAGACATCGAATGTATTTAAGGAAAGTCTTATGATCTCTTTTTCTCTCAAGAAAAGACAAATTCAGAAATCAGGATTAAAAGAATGGTATTATGCATCAAAAAATGATAATTTGACCAAGCAGTAATTTTCCGTTCCCTAAATATGGCAGAAACAAGCAGATGTCCTAACTCACACTATTAGAAGTTTGATTCTGAGAACAAGAACTTTGTCATCTGAAGAAGCACTAAACTATATGGTTTTATGGTGCAAATTCCTGTGAACAGCAAACATTTGCCCCTTGATCTCATACAACCGTCTTTAATGCAAGATTTCTCCTTGGAAACCGTATGCTGGGCTTAGGCTCAATATCGTGAATGACATACTTGCATTTAACTACGTTTGACCACTCCTTCCAGGGATTAAGGAAAACAATTCCTTAACAGCATTTAGGAAACAACTTGGCTGCAAACTACTAATATATCCTCTTCCTTAAACAACCTAAATTCCTTAAACATAGTACTACTTTAAAGCAAACACTGATTTCTGTATTTCAGGTTTAGGAAGAAGAAAGTCTACATCCTTCAAACTTGTCAACATCTGCTTCATTCCCAGCAGCAAACTTGGTGTTTGGTAATAATGTATAATTATTTCAGGTGTTATTAGCATCTGCACTGTATTTGGATAAGAGGTTACAGCAGCTGATTGCAGATTCCTAATGCCCAGATGAAAACCCCTGGGTTAAAGCAAGCTTAAAAAACATTCATATGTTAAATGTAGTATCCTTGTTTTAATGTTTGTACAGTCAGAACATTTTTTTGTGGAAAACAGATGTATTTAGAAATTTTTTGTAATTGTTTTTTACAAAAAGTGTGTTCAAACAAATAATCTTTAACTAGATGATGGTACCCCATAGCTGCCATGGGACAAGTACCTGTGGCCCACAATCTCTTTAACCACTCTGCTTTTTTATCTTTTCTTCCCAGGAGATAGGGAGGGAAGGGAGCCCAGAAGACAAACAAAAAATATCCACTGCTCAGTTCTCAAATCCAGACTGTGTTCAGCAGAACTTTTCAAAGACAAGCCACAAATGAGTCAAAAGCTGGATAATCTTCAAGTAACAGCTCACCTGTGACTGCAGATTTTCTGCTTGCTTTTGACATCTCTCAATTGACTCTTTTAAGATGATTTTTTTTTCTTTTTTTTTTTGGTCATTTGATAAATGTAGTAGTTTATTCAAAGTGCTCAGAGGAATAAAGGGTAAGCTCCCTGGTCTATCACACCTACAGGATAGAGCCAATCAATACATGAGAAAGAAGCAGCAAGAGAAGAATATTATGTGCTATCATTATCTCGCATTACCTGGCAAGAATTTATCTTTAATGATTTAAAGCACAGCACTGTTCTCACACAGTGTTGTTCTCCAGAATGACTGGAAAAAAGACTTTGTTTTATACAATAGATCCTTCTCTGAATGCACTCTGCATCATTCCTGTTAACATCAAATGATAAAATAGGCATTTTTAATTTTAGCTGTCAGCTCTAGGAAGTGTACACTTCTCAGGAGCATGCACAGTACCACTGCTTACTGTATCTGCAAGAAACGCTAGTTATTAATTGCAATGGAGACAGGTAAAAGCCACTTTTTTTGTAAAGATGGTGCTAAAATTATACAACCAGAATAGAGTACTGATGTGAAGAGACTGGCTGAGCATCACAGGGACAACAGCTTTTCCTTGTCACTTAGTTTCTTTTAGTAGAGCTACCAGAAGGTTCCATTTGAAATTTTGTTTGCAAAGTTAATTTTCAGACTAGAAGTACACCATGCATGCAGGTCTCCAACACGACTTTGTACCCTCTGCCCAAAGAAAAGGGTCTCCAACTCTCTCCATGGGATGTGTGTCGCTTCCACTT
>VYZP01048512.1:3783-18280 GCA_013400635.1 Hypocryptadius cinnamomeus | reverse complement strand
CTTCCCACACAACAGTTTTTTGATAAGATCCCATGAAGCTGCCTGGTTTTCAGCCACATATCCATTTACCCTCACCAGGATGAGGCCCTGGGAACTGAAACTATGAACATGAGAGAAAAAGTTGGGTGACTCAAATGTTTAAGTTCACTGTTAGGCTGGGTCCAACAGGAGCCATAAATATTTGATATATGCTTGCAGAGATGGAACAGAACCACTCATTATTAGGTCATGAGAATGAACTTATCTGAGGGAATTTGCTGTCAGCTGTGCATTGTCAAAAGATGCTATGTATTTTATTCCCTATAGCTACATTTAGACATGTATATGCAATAACAGCAAATCATAAACACAAAAGGTCATTCAACATTTAGTTTCTACACATACTTTACTGGGTGTAATTTATTACTGCAGCAACATGGAAGGTAGCTGGTGGAGGAACAACAACACCAAAAGGACTCAAGTGATGAATTGAAAGATTAGTTTCCTCCAAAGCCATGGGGATTTTTTGCACAAGTCCTTAGAACCTCTACCTTCTACACTAGAGGAGTATGTTTGAACTTTCCCTGTAAGGCACAAATCAGGGGACAACCAGAGAGAGCAAATCAAAGCAGTTACCAAATTACTGTAAATGGGAACCTAATGTCTAACCCTGTGCCCCATTTCTTCCTTTCTTCTGAATAATATGCTTAACTCCATCCTTCATGACCCATCACTTATTGGACTGTGTATTAATTTAACATATCAATATGACTGTAAGCAAACAGCTGTTGTTAAAAACAAACCTTCAGTGTAGCCCATCACAGAGGAACCCCCTTTTCATATTCCCTGGCCTACTGCCACATCCCAGAATGGGTAACACTCAGGGTAAATGAAGTGCCATGACTTGAAGTGTCAGAGATGATGGCCCATCCTGGAGTAGGAATAACTGAAACCTGCTGTTAGCCTTCTCATTAAAAAGTCAGGAACTGCGACCATAAACCCTTCAAAGAGAGAAAATATGGCACCATAGAAATGACACATAAAAAAACCACTGAAGTAGTTCCAAAATATTTCCAAGAGCGATGTCCCGAACAGGAATCACAATACTAATGGAGACAACATATATCATTTTGTAGCTGGTGCAGGGTAGCCCTGATGCCCAGTACATAGTGTATTGCCATGCCAGCAGATGAATTGAGTTTGCAAGGCCTCAGGACAGCAGCTTTCCAAGTTTACTTTGTCTAAGCTTTTCTTGAGCTGCCTGCAATTTCCCAGCTTAACTGTAATAGAAATTTTTTGAATGACCATGTGGTTATGCTTAATTTGCTTTATTTTTGCTTATCTTTCTATGGTACAATAGTTTTATCCAGATATTTTCTGTAAAAGACATGGCATGCTAGCACCTTGGAAAGTGGGACACAGGAGATAGTCTAGAGAAGTGCAGGCATGGAAGGGTAAGAGATGGGTCAGTTTCACACAGGAGCCCCAGCGCTATCCACAACTCACCAATGGTCAGCTGGAGAAATGCAGACTGAGAGCGGAGCAACACCTCCTGCAGAGGTACAAAGAGAATGGAGAACAAACATGCAGCTTGTGTGAAATAGACCATGGATAGGAAATTCAGCTGCACCATGAACTACTCAGTAAAGAGCAAGCAAGGTGCATGACACATTAGAAAACACAGAAATATTACTCAAGAGGCTCCCAAGATGAGACAGGAGAAATCAAAAAGATCATATTCTTCATGGCTAAAGATTTGAGCTGCATGATCCCCTCTTATTTCTGAAAGCTTCAATGCCCAAGGGGCACAGGAAGGCTGAGCATAAATATCAGAAGTAGCAGATACTAGGAAGCATGAATATGGCAGCTCTGTAATATTATACTTTTTCTTTTAAAGTACTTATTTTTTTCCATGATGACTTCAGTGTAGTGATATGTAGGTACGATTTTGCTTACAGAGGCCGTTCTATGCTAGGATTTTGCAGAATTAGTATGTGTTATTCAAAATAATAATAATTTCCTTCCTTCACCCATCAAAATTTAAAGCCAAAACTGCTCAACCATGTGATTTGGTTTTCCTCATAGAATTTTTTTAAGTTCATGGATATCTAGCAGTAGTTTAAATGCTTAAATTAATGTAGTAGTTTAAATGCATAAATGCTTTAAACTCTTTCCGTTCCTACTTGGTCAAAAATGAATTAATCTGTTGTTGCATAGAGTGTTTTTGTGTGACTTAAACAGTAATAAAGGAACGAGAATATTTTCTAAATGTTGCTTCCTATGTGAGAGAAATCAATATTTTTCTAATTATCAGTCCAACATCTTAAAGATATTTGAGAAATGACTAACCTGCTGTCATATTACAATTCACACTGCTGGCTTTCATTTCCATTCCACTGAATTCCAACATTCTCAGTGTCACAAAAGTCACAGAAATGCACAAAAGATTGTGCTACTGTCGTGGAAGCAGCAGCTTGACGGCTTCAGCTCCATTTAACTTCCTGTTCTACTGGTTTTGCTCCAGAAAGTGATCAATTGCATTTGAATTCAAGTGCCCTGGGAAAATCAGACCGATATTGAATTTTAGGACTTGTAATTTATTATTCAAGTCATTGTGTCTTTCTGAATCTGAAAATGAGTACTTTGCATGCTACTTTGAGATTGAGCAGTGTGAGGTTCTGATCTAAGGCAAATTTTGGTGAGTCCTGTTCATTTAATGTTTATCAATAGTTTTTCTGTGTTACAGCGGAGACTTTTCTGCCACTGGCATAGGCTGAACATTAAGTGCAAGTACAAGTCAAATATTCAGTTCTTCTGCAACAATTTTTCAATCTCTGGTGTATGAAAATGTATGTATCTCATGGACAAAGAAAATAATTTTATATTTTTGACTCTACATTTTACAGAGGAACATATATAATATAGAGACATTTAAAATTTCGTACACCATCTGTGTCTTTTTCCTTTTTAACTGTAAAGGCAATTTACATGTTACATTCTTCACTCTTACTGTTATTACAGTAGTGTCCTTCATGAAAACAGACAAATCAAACAAGAAAATACTGTATTTCAGAAACATTGAAGGTGAAAGAATACCCACCCAGTTACAGGAGGTTCTCCTTGAAGACATCTCTTATTCAACTTTTGACTTGGAACATCTGTCTCCTCAGTTCTTCAGAATGACTTGTGCTGCACTTGTTTAACTGTGTTATGATGAACTGAGACATAGGAATAGTTTCCTGTTATGAAGTCAGTAGGTCAAGCTGACCATCTGCAAAATAAACACTTCTATGGGATGGCTGGAAGCTGTGAGAAAAAAAGGTTGAAAATTAAACCTGAACTAAGCTGGCAAGGCCTCTGCTCACAGTGTGCTGCTGATGTGAAGAGTCCTGCCTTGTATGCCTCTGGTACGCAAGGAAGAGTGAGACAACTTTAAAGGGAGCACACTTCTGTAAGATAATACTTGTAAGAAGAGTTTAGAATGAGGATTAATGTTAGATCTAGATGGTTAGACTTAGATTAAAAATTTTGCCTCTGTTCTTCTTTTCTTGAAGTAATGAGTCCTGGTATACTGTGATGCTCTGAAGTGCTGCAGTCTCTTGTGTGTCTTCAGAAGTGACCAAACAAAAAATGACAAAAATGAAATCAGCAAATCAGCCTTTACAAAATATTAACACAATTTTTAGGCAGAGATGAAAAATGAAGGAATAGGGCGTTAAGAAATAAAACATATGTGGAAAGAATCAAATGGGAGAACAGCAGTGTATTCTCGAGGTGCTGGAAAGAGCAGAAGCAAGGTGTTTTATTTTTACGACTTTTTAGGGGTTCTACCTTGCAAAATTCTAACTCTGTTCCACTTTATATAGTTCCAATTACATTGGCTCACCGCACTGAGCAACAATGGGGACTTCTGCTGCCTGGCCTCATTAATATTGAGGTGCCCCTGAGGCTTTCACAACCATTTGTCACTTACAAACTAAACATGTTCCAGCATGAAGCTACCCTCTTTGCATTTCAAAAAACCCCAAACAAACCAAACTCAAAAACCAGCCAGTTATCCTCTGCATGAGCAACATGTTTGAGTAGTTTTCAGAGTTTATAGTTGAAGATTGTACATATTTTATCCAAATTTTATCCATATCAAGAAGCACACCTGGACAAGAGGCTAACTGAAGCAAGTAGCTACCAGGACACAGGCCTGTGTGACATTGTGCTGCCCTTCTTCCAGAGGCCATAGAAGCATGAGGGTTGTCTTTTTTTTCAATTAACTACCTACCTGACATAAGGGTTGCAGCAAGATTGATTATCTCATTTCTGCTAAGTCCTCTGAAAATCCTTAAATGCACAGGAAGCATCTCTTCATCATTAAACTCCACTAGGAAAGTTGTGAACTCCTGCATATCTATAATTTGAAGGCATGCTTTGAGTGCCTAGTGCAAAATAGAAGTGGAGATGTATAGCTAGAAGAGAACTCTCCAGAGAGGTGTTGTTATTTCTTTTCAGAATGAAAGACATTCCCACCTGCCTAAACCCCAAGACACAAATGTAAGCAAAAGAAGATACTTTAGCATCAATTTGTAAAATACATTCCCTAAAAAATCTCCAGTGCCATGGGAGCTTTCAAACTACATTTTAACTATATACTTTTTCTTGAAGCTAAATGTATTCCAGTCTCCTATGATGAAAAACAGAGGCAGACCAGGCAAGGTTTCTGAATGCAGATGCATTTAAATTCTGGGAAAACTTCACTCCCCCAAAAATAAAATTTTTGGGGAGTTCTCATCAATTTAATGGGCATGGCTGTATCAAAGCAATTAATAAAAATGGAGTCCTAAATTATGTAAATACTTTGTATATTTAATGGTAGGGTTTAAAACCTATTTAACTCCAAAATATTTATAAACCTACCCATGGGCATTTAGGTTTGGAAAATAAATTGTTTAGAATCTCAAGATCACAGGAAACAACGGAAGATTTACTGTCAAAAAATACAGAGCTGAGTATACTTCCAGAAAATATTTCTCATCCTTTCATTGTCTCCAACAGGATGTGTCTCAGAAGAATGAGACAATTTTGTTTTGGTGAAGCATATGGAGAACATAGTACAGGAAGTGTTGATAAGTCTACATGGCATACACTAGTATAATTTATTTTCTTACTCTAGGTTTGAAGCACATTGAGAACTGCTGAAAATTCTGTCCTGGTCCCAGGTGAATAGACTTGACTGTCAAGTTATCTGGGTGTCCAGACAGTTCTGTCAGTTTGTGTTCTGCACAAAAAGTCCACAGCTTTGCTGCACAGCATGATGTGCAATGACAGGAAGGAAAAGTTAATGACAGCACACCCTGTGTGACTGTTTCCCCTGCAATTACCACCCTTGCTCCTTGTGACAGCAGAACTGGTAGTTCATTGCCCCAGTCCAGCTCCTCTCCTCTTAAAACATCCTTGGGTGCTGCATGTCTGTCCAGATTAGCTATGGGCCTCTGTGCATCTTTTGAAGCAAGGACTTCTTGATTTTATGCTTTACCAAAGCCAAATTGCTTTTGAGGTGATTCATACAACTCAGCAACTCTCACTAGTATTCTAAATCTCATAAGCAGCAAGCAAACAAGCCATAATGCTGCACCTAGAGGTATCGGCAGCCTCAAAAGATGAGTAGGACCTTCTCCTCCCCACATTACTGTCCCTGAGATCCCAGTGTGTGCTCAGCACAGGTGTCCGGGCTCTCAAACACAGGTCAGAGCTGTGGGGAGGTCACCAGAAGTGGGTTCTGATGCACTGGGATGAAGTAAGCAGGTATCCTACTTCAGCTCTTATGATTTATACACTGGAGCATTGGAAATATTTCATTCCTTCACCCTGTTTTTTCCCAGCTGCTGTTGAGGCCATGGCAATGACTTTTTAATTTTTTTTCTCCTCCAAAGTCAAACAAACAGATGAAAGTGGACAAGAGGAAAAAGGTAGTCAGTCAGGGAGACAGACTGGGGCTGTGTTTAGTAGGTAGAATCAGAAACAGGGAGACTTAAGCCTAGCAATATATTTTTAGAGACTTGTGTAATAATAGCAATTGAGAGTTTTCATAGCTACACAAATCTGTGAAACAACCACATCAGTGATATTTCAGGAGGGAACTGGGTGAAAAGCTTTTTACAGAGGTTTTGGGGAGTTCTGTCATGCCTGATCTATTAGATACTGCTTTTAAGTATTGCAACCGCACCTCTGTGCCCAAGGTGGAAAAAAGAGGCAAAAGGGAAACCTAAGCTGAAATAGAAAAGACAGCAATTCTTCTGAGGCAGCCAAAAGCTCCTCCCCAAAAGAACACTCTTGATGGTAGTGAAGGATGAGGAAAATAGACTTGGCAAGAAACAGAGCTGTTGATGAAAGAGGCCCAAACTATGAGAAAAATATTATCTGAAACAGAACAAATTTCATTTTTAAGAGTGACAAACTCATGCTTATATTGAAAAAAACCCACAACCTTAACACCAGAACATGATTATTCCAGTCACCAGCATAGAGCTGAGGACTTAAGATTCTAAACAAAACATAGTAGTGTTTTTTATTTATAAGAAAGCTGTACTAAGATTGTTCATTACTTTCACTCCTGAGTTGTTATGAGAAAGCTCAAGATTTATTCATACTGCATAAATTTGTAATACACACTGGAATTAAGAAATACTACAAAAAACAGATTACTACCTTTAAAACATGGCTTTTACTTGGACAAACTGAGGGTTTCAGCTAATTTGCAAGCATACATAGGCAGATTTTATTTAAAATTTACATATTTCTCTATTTGCCTTTCCTTTTTTCTTTCTTTGCTATTGTAACAGAAATGGCTTGATTTCACTGATACCAAAGCATCATATGGGCAGGGAGGATGTGCTTTCTCTCATTCTTGTCTTTACCTTTCTCCTCTCTTGATTGAGGGTATAAGTAGGCTGCCCTTTAGGGTGACTCAGCTTCAACATCACCTGGCAGCCAGCTGCCCATTTAGGTTTGTACTTGCTTATCCCAGTCCTTCTGTTTCTTAAATTAAAGACAGCTTAGGTCAAAAATAAACTGGCTGACCAGACAATGACCTTTCTTAGATCCCAGTTTAGCTTTTGACTTGCTAATATCCTTCTACACCAAATATGCCTCTTAAGAGGTGTCAGGGCATTTACTGGTCTTTGTTCCTGCATATATTCCCAGACAAGGTGACAGTTGCACAGCAAGTACATCAGTTATTTGTTTACTATTTATGCTCAGCATGAAAAATTAACCAGAAATTGCCACGGGTACCATTTATGACTTATGCCCTCTCCCTGTGTTTCCCTTCTACTTTACCAAGTACATTTAATAGATTAGCAATGACATCCAGAGGGAAAAAACCAAACAACACGAAAAACAAGAACCTAACTCATCTGGGCCAAGTGGTCAGACTTGTTTGTGGCTGTGCCTTCCCAGTGCTCCACCTGCATACATTGTGAGCATGACTCCGAGGGGCTTCATTCCCAGTAAAATCTATGTAGCAGGAATTGCTCACAGTACCTCCAAAGGCACGCACACCATATCTATTACAGGAGCTCCAAACCCAATGAAAACCAGCTGGAACCCAAAGAACTTGGAGCAGTGAATGAAACAAAAACATGAAAATGTACAGCAGATGAGAGAAAGGAAAAGCTTTTGGAGCCTGAGGAAGTAACAAAGACATTTCCTGTGGTTTTATCCAGCAAAAACCCCAACTTGAAACAACATAATCAGGAGTAACAACTTCGTAGGCAGGATGACTTGGAAGAAAGCAAGAACAAGTTAGTTCTTTTTTAGCTCTCCTACAAATTATTTTCTCCTGGCATAATTTTAGATATCCCAAATTTCAGATATTACAAATGTTGGTAAATGTCTTGTCACCAACTAAAAATTGCTGTTTCCTGGGAAAGCACATGTAAGTTTTTAAGCAAAGTCTTATGATTAAAAAACTCCCAAATATAAACCTTGCTAAGATTGTGGTTTATTTTTGGGTTGTAATTTTTCATGTATTCTGATCCCACCGATGTTGTTACAATTTAAATATCTACCCCAAATTCTGTTTTCTACATTTATTCCAAATATTTGATAGCACTCCTTTGACTTACATAATTTTCTAGATTGTGAAAAATGAACAGGCTGTTACTTCTAATTTTTTAAAAATGCTTTACATATTTCCTGTTTAATGGCAATTGCCAAGCTGTGTTTGGAAAGAATTTTTTCATTGACATTGAATAGCTGTCAATGTGTGAGAGAAAATAATAGCAAAAGTAAGAAAAAAATTATTAATCTACCCTTTCTGATAGCAAGAAAAATCAGAGGCTTCCGAATACTGGTAACTGATACAGAGAATATGAACCACCATAGAATTCCTACTGCAATCTTGATGAAAAATCAAAGCACTTGGCTGAAAGGGAAGATAAGTAGAGTTTTTAACAGATAACTGAGATAGCTTTAGATTTCAGTTGTTCTTGCAGAGAACACAAAGTCACAGCTCTGCTGAGGAGGAGATAAAAAGGCTCGGTGTACCTACGGAATATTGGTGTCCTCATGTGGTATTCCCAAGGATATCCGAGATCTACTCTGAAGATGACCTGGCCAAGAAAGACAATCCAGGCTATCTATTTCCTTCATGCTTTCCAAAAGAATACACTAAATGAATAAAAATATTCCTAACATTAGGAATTGTGAGCCAAGCTCATAATCATAAAAATCATTTTTTTAACAGGATGTTGTGGAGAAGCAAGGCTCCACCCAGAAACCAGTACAGGAATATACCAGCTGGAATCTAACTGCAGGATATTCCTCTCAAAACCTCCAGCTTTATAAACTACCAGCAGCTTTGCCTGTTACATACTTGCTATCCTGAGTGGCTTGGATGCACTTGGGGGCTCCAGAACCCACTTTGACATAGTTTTAAATTAATCTCCCAGGGACAGAAGAAAATTTCCCCCCACACTTCTAACAAAGGGAACCAGAATGTGAGTCTTTGCTTTCTTTATGCATTACAATTGTCCCAGAGCATTTTTTCTCTGCCCCTTAGATGGAAGAACCAATCTTTTCATATTTTGCATTCTGTCCTTGTTTCTCTTCCAGTTCCTGACACGTTCTTTCTGTTTTCCTGTACCGATACTAGTACAGCTGAGCAGACTATTTTTTCAGGGGAAGAAGGAGGAAAATAAATCTAATTTTGCGTCAAGCAAAACAGAGCTAGTTACATTCTCCTGTAAAAGAGAATACAATCTGGATCTCATGTTGGTTGCAAAGCTACCCCTTATTCAGAAAGCTGACTTGGTGCTTCTTCTTAATGTTTGTACACTGGAAACTGAATAAAAATAAGTTTAAAAGGCTGCCAAGCCTTTGCTCCCACCTTTCAGTAGAGGAGATGGAACTGAAAGCAACAGCAGGACACATTGATGTTGGCCTCTTGAATGAATTTTCTCTCCACAAAGAAAAAAAGAAAAAGCAAAAACAGTCCTGTGAGATGAGAAGATGAGAAAAAATTTTGAAAAAATAAAACCAATTGCTTTGACAAGTAAATATAAAATAAACTGTAAAACACAGGTAGAAATGGCAGACTCCTTCCAAATACTGAAAAGTGTGAATACTGTGAAAAAATAATTTAGAAAGTAATTTAGTTCTATGGTTAGCAATTGTTGACCTACCTGCATGTACTGCTGGTCCTCCTTTTCCATGTTTCTATTAATTCACCAAAGTTGTATATGTTTGCAGAGGAAAAAAAGCCTTGCTGTTATCATCTCTACAGAAACTACAGAGAGAGTTCTAGTCTGTGTACATATAGAGACAGGAGACTGTGAAAAGAAGCAAATGGAAAAAACCCACCATTTATTTGTTGTCTCCCACAATACAATTGATTTAAACATAAGGAAGTATAAGAAATTCAGTACATGTAAACTTAGGGAATTATAATCAGCCCAATTGCTTAAGATCTTGCCTTGGAGGATTGACAGAATTTGATCCCAAAGCTACTAAATACTTCCAGCTTGGTAACAGTAAATATGTAATTAACAGCAAACTGCTCTGTTGATCTCTGTCATTTAAGTCTACCAGAGGGATAATGTCAAGAACCTTTCCTTCAGCTTGTTCTTGACATGGTTTGGAACAATTAAAAATAAACAGAGTGTTTTTCCAAAAGCCTGCCATTGTTATTTTCCACAGGAATGTCCTGGGTCCTATAAGCCAGGTGTTGCTGCAGTGTATTAGAAATGAAAGGCAGCAATTCAGGATGTGTATAAGCAATATTATGTACGCTACAGTGCCTTGCTGGGTTCGTGCAAAAGACCTGCTTCCCAAAGCTTTAATTGGCACTAAACTTCTTTTACAACCTGTTTGCCCAGACAGCCTGCACCACATAGTCAAAGTGTAGCTGCGAGTATTATAAAGCACATCTTTACAGGAAATAGGAACATCCGTTTGATAATTGGCATGAAAACTTGGACATATTAGATTTAAAAGCCATTAGTTTCGCATATGTGAGATGCTGAGCGCTTGTTCACCTCCAGGCATGCACAGCCACCAGGAGCTCTGCTGAACTGCCTGGAGGCACCTGTTCTTTGCGAGCTGCCTGGTGCTGTGTGGCTACAGCCACTGCAGATGGCAGAGTGGCACTGCCACCCCTGCCAGCCCCAGCGATATGCACAACCCCAACAACAATTAGCCAGAGGTTTCTGAGCAGTGTGTTTCCCCACTCACATTTCAGGATGTCTCACAATAACCCCAGTCTGAATGAGAAAGTGCAGTTTGCTTGCAGACCTAGAGCAGGAGGAGTAGCAAATAATGCAACCTGCTACAATCACAAAACACTTTTTCAGTAAACCCAGAGTATTCCTTAGGAGCATGCTGACTGATGAATGTTTTTTACAAAAACAAGAGAGGAAGTGCAGGGGAATGGGATGGCAGACTTGGGTACGTACAGACAAAAAGATGGCTGCCTCCCAGAGAAGGGATTTCATGACTTCCAGACAGGAGGGGATTAACTACAATGTGTTTTGGTTCCTTGAGAATTATTGTTTTCCAATTCTTTCTTCTAAGAAACCTGCAATTCAATTCTTTACTATAATGATGAAGTAATAACATGTTTTTTATTTGTAATTCATACACATGTGCATATGTATATACAGATATAGATAGAGATATACACATTTCAAAGAAAGGTACTTTTGGGTTTTGTTATGGTTTTGGTTTGTTGGGGTTTTTTGTTTGTGGGGTTTTTTTTTTTTTTAAGGATGAGAAAAGTGATGAGGAAAGAGAAAAGAGAATAAATGTGCTTCCACAGAAAAAGCAGCTGTTCATTGCAGCTATTAAAATTCTGGTCCATCGCCATGGAGAAATCAGTTGATCAAAGTGAAAAGTTTGCTTTTATTTTTTTAACTAAGAATATACAGAAGAACTCTATGCATTAACAAACTGATATATTTTGTAAATTTTCATTTTCCTGTTTATGCTTTACACTGGACCTTTCTCCTGTCCTTTTGCACTTACCAGTTTCGAGAGCAATCACTACAGTCTCGCTTGATAAGCAAGATTCTTCTCTAAAAGAAGGCATCCCTAAACAGTGATCACTTATCACTGTTGATGCTGCTTTTAAACGGCCTGGAAGTACAGAGATCTATGAATGAAGTGTGAAGATTCTCAAGAAAATGTTACTGAGTTTTAATATTAGTTAAGCTTAGCTCACCTTTGTAAACCACAAGCACATACTAAACAGCAATGTGAGAGTGCACACAGTGCAACAAAACAGTGTCAGCATGTTGATAACTGCATAGCAATCTTCAGCTACATTTCTGCCTTTTAACTTCATTTACTGCAGCCTTTTTATTGATGATTGAGGTAAAGGGATATACGTTATGAAGGACTACAGCAAATCTTCATAATCTTTTCTTCAATGGGTGGATTTTACAGACCCCTCAAGACAGTTGCAAGCACATACAATGTTTCTTAATACATTGAGGCCTGTGTAATGGATTACCACACTTTTGACCAATTTACTTTCTGGCAAAACAATAACACATAGCTCTACAATACACAGCACCTGCTAGCTATAATGTTAAGCAAGTTCCTCAAAATGTGGTCTGCCACCCAACTCCAATATAAAATCCACAAGTTTTTTCTCATCTCTGTGGTACTATTTTCACAGGGATTTTCATAAGTATATGTGTATGATGAATTGCATAGGACTGTGGCAAAGGAATCGTAATTTCTGCATCCAGACTATCCAGCACATGCACAATAAATATCATAAATTGATACACAAGGGCTGCAAGCTTCTCTGTGATTCGTACAAATGGATTTGCTAACTCAACCTGACAGCTCAGCTGATTAGACAAATAAAGTGTCTTGGATAACACCAGTGTTGATAATTACATTTTCCAAATGGGACAGCTATATTTCAAGCTCAAAATGAATGTACAATTGCTGTTAGAGATCATGAAAAATCTTGTACAAGAGCTAACAAGAAAAAGCAGGTATTTTATGAAAGATTGGTTCTTTTCTAGTCCTTGTTTATACTAGAGATTTGTAGGGCATGCACACCTTAATCAAGAGATATGTCAATGTACAAGCTGCTGAGCTCTGCTGGGCATATAAACCCTGGAGCTGGCAACACAGGCTAGCCAAGAGAGACACTAAATCTGCAAATGAATCCTCCTTTCTCCATCCCTCTGACCCCCTTAAATTTCTCTTGCCCCTAGGAAGAGCAGTATGCCCAAGAGTCAGGACAAGGATGAAGGGCCAAGGCTGGAGGGATGGGGGAGTGCATGGGCAAGGCAGTGAAGTGGCAAAAAAACTCATGGACCGTAGAAACTCCTAGAAAAATAAAATGTAGAGAAAAATGGTAGGAACTGCTGGGTTATACGGTGCACTGAGAAAAGATGTGAACAGCCAGCCCCCATCAGAGACACTCTTAGAACTCAAAGCAGAGAAGCCAAAATCTGTAATGTTTCTGATGCCTGCTTGAAATATTAAGCTGCAACCAAAGAGAACTAGAAAGCACTCAAACTGCTCAAGGGAGAATACTAAGATGAAAGAAGATACCATTAAGATAATTTTGCATACAGGAGATCTGTAGAAGACAGCTCTTCTTCTAAAAGGAAATAGCAATTTTGTGATCTTTAAATTAATTTGGATACTCTTGTTGCTTTTGCAAAAAGCTTTCCAGAGAAAATTGAAATGGAAAAGGGTTTTTAGGATTAAGAATGATTTGAGATGATGTGACAATGTTCAAATGATGCTGTAACATTTGAAGAGTGAATTAGTTTCATTACCAGGCTCTTCTTTTTTTCACTAGCACTGAATTTTTAAGAGCAATTTTTCAAAAATTATCAGAAATGTCCATTTATACAATAGTGTCCTATTATTTAAAGAGCTTTCATTGGCAATATAAAGAGTAAACTGCTTGAGAACATGAAAACTAACAATTTTCAGTGGATTTGATATGATTCTAAAATTGAAAAAAAATTAATGAGATTATTTCATGAATTCTCAACTGCTCCAAATAATCTGTTTCAAACCAGCAACTGGAAAAATAAGAAAAAAATGTACTGTGCTAGAGATTATTTTTCCCCAAAACCCAAAATATCAAAATTGAGCCTAGACATGTTTTGTGTTCTTTTGAGCAGTAGAAAACAGCCATCAAAGAGCTGATGACTGCATATTAGAAACAGAGACTGATTGTTTTTCCCAACTAGCAGAATGAGCACAGAACTTGAATTTCCTTTTTATGCGCAATTTCAATATGATGCAAAATGCCAATATGTATAAAAGGGGTAAATATGTGCAGTACTGGAAGGCAGATGCTCTGCTTCCCAGCACACCAGCAATGGCACATGTTGGCCAAGGGAAAATCTGACCGTGTTACAGCTCCACCTACTGAAGCAATACGAAATGATTGGAAGGGGTATAATTAGTGTAATGAACTGGAGCAACTGAGGGTCTGTGTAGACCCTGGAACAGATTTGCTACAGGTGTCTGATCAGCGCTTGTACTCCTGCTCAAGATCAGGTAGCATCAGATACATACAAAAGTCATGGAAGTCAATCAACTTGCCCTGTTTGAAGCAGCAGCTTGTTTTTGAAACTCCCAGGAATTTTAAAGAGTTCATTTCTGCTTTTTCTTATAGTGACTGACTAGTGCTAGTCACTTCAGAAGGATGCTGCTGCTCTGGTGTTTTTGATGAAGCAACAGATACTCTGATTATTCAAGGACCATGAAGAGAACAAGCATTTGCTCAACCTTTTGGTGTACTTCTTTTGTGGATGACAAAAACTAAAGAAAAGATTGGCCAATGTGAAGTTCGCTTTGAGCTGGAGGAATAGAAAGGAGGTTAAGAAAAAAACTTTGAGAAAAATATAATCATGTAACTGTGCTTTAAGGAAAAGATTAATCTCTTCAATCTAAGGATAGTAATCATGAGTCAAATATGCAATTTCAATGACTGCTGGTTTTAGATATCTATCTATCTATCTATCTATCTATCTATCTATCTATCTAT
>VYZP01048510.1:0-12830 GCA_013400635.1 Hypocryptadius cinnamomeus | reverse complement strand
GGCACTGGATGAGCTCCAGGTCCTTAAAGTAAAGTGAAGTAGAACTGAGCCCCTTCCTCCTCATTTTCCCCCTCTGCCTGCTGAGGGGATTGGTAATAATTTGCAGTGGGCCATTAAGAATCACGTGGTGTTTCCAAATCTAGAGGGGGTGAAAAATCCCTGGATCATATTTCTTTCCTTTTTTTCTCTGTCTCTGACCAGGTGTCCTCTGTCCCATCCTGCTGACCCTGCTTGGCTCCCTGCTGGTAAACAGGGACAAAGTGGGCAGAGAGAGGGGCTCTGCTGGCTCAGCAGCCCTGGCATGGACAACATCTGCTGCCAGCCCAGGGCTCCAGGGTGCTGCTGTGGGTAGGGATCTCAGCACAGACCTGCAGAGTGCAGATCCCACGTGGCCCTGGCTCCTGGCCCTCTGCTCTGGCTCCCAGGAGGTTTAAAATATAACCTGGTTCATAGCTGCTATTTTGGGGGCTCTCTGTTTTCCCCTGCTTGAACTCCCCAAGCATGTGCTGCTATTTTTTTCCAGTAATGATCAACATTACCCCACACATTTCTTTTTAGAATATCCACTTTTAGCCCTGATTATGCAATTATTACTCCCCAAAATAATTTGCTGTGTGAGCTGTATTTTTTTTCTTTTCAAAATAAAAACAGCAACAGATTTTGCTTCAATTATAGCACAGCTGAGTGGTTTTCCCCAGGATTAGAGTGGGCTTTTCCAGGGAATGTGTGCTTCCCAGCACACATCACCCCTATCAATGTGTTTAGCTCTGATCCCTTTAAACATCACCAAACAGTCCCAGCTTTCATAGTCTTGGACAAGCAGAAAAATATTTATAGGAAGGAGGACAAGACCACATGGAACTGTAGGGACAATTGCAACATTATTCCCAATTTGGGAGGCTGGAAACAAATCCAGGGCAGAGAAACTCAGTGTCTCAGCAAGGTGTGATGGTGTAAAAGCACCGTGGGAGGAGTTTTCCTGCCTGAGGGAGTGAGAGAAGCCCTGAAATGCTCAGCAGGGCCATCCCAGCACCCTGCCCGTGCTCTGTGCTCTGCTCCAGCTCCAGCCCTGCTTCCAGTCCAGCTGTGCCCCCTCCCATCCAGCTGTGCCCCCTCCCATCCAGCTGTGCCCTCTCCCAGTCCAGCTGTGCCCTCTCCCATCCAGCTGTGCCCTCTCCCATCCAGTGTGCCCTCTCCTAGTCCAGCTGTGCCCCCTCCCATCCAGTTGTGCTCCCTCCCATCCAGCTGTGCTCCCTCCCATCCAGCTGTGCCCCCTCCCATCCAGCTGTGCCCTCTCCCAGTCCAGCTGTGCCCCCTCCCATCCAGCTGTGCCCTCTCCCAGTCCAGCTGTGCCCTCTCCCATCCAGCTGTGCCCTCTCCCATNCCAGTCCAGCTGTGCCCCCTCCTAGTCCAGCTGTGCCCTCTCCCAGTCCAGCTGTTCCCCTCCCATCCAGCAGTGCCCTCTCCCATCCAGCTGTGCCTCCTCCCAGTCCAGCTGTGCCTCCTCCCAGTCCAGCTGTGCCTCCTCCCAGTCCAGCTGTGCCCTCTCCCATCCATCTGTGCCCTCTCCCAGTCCAGCTGTGCCCCTCTCATCCAGCTGTTCCCCCTCCCAGTCGAGCTGTGCCCTCTCCCATCCAGTTGTGCCTCCTCCCAGTCCAGCTGTGCCCCCTCCCATCCAGCTGTGCCCTCTCCCATCCAGCTTTGTGGTTGCAGTGCTGGCGTTGCTGCCAGGCATTGAGGGGACCCCCAGGGACAGAGTTTGCTGTTGGTGGGGATAAAAGCCTCCAGACTTTGTGGGGTTTGGTCAGAGTGGCCGAAGCCGAGCCCTTGGGATGCTTTTATTGGAGGCAGATCCTGGTGGTGGTGGAGATGGGCAGGGGGTGTGAATCTGGGGATTTTCACCAGCTGGATGTCCCCAAGGAGCCTGAGCAGGACCCAGGGTGGTGGCAGATGGCACATGGGCCTGCAGGGAGGTCTCCTGCTTCCAAGCAGGGGGAAAGTGAGGGCAAGGGGTGCCTGTGCATCGATATCCCCCAGGCCAGGAGCCAACGAGTGCCATTGACGTCAAGAGTGACCCCGCCAGCGCCGAGTGTCCCCTTACAGGCAGGAGCTTTTAGCTCCAGGAAAATGCCTCCCTGCTGAAGCTCTCACTGCTGCCAAACATGCCAGAGCTCCTGGTGACTGGATCACTCCAGGGACCTGAAAGAAAAACAGCACAGAGCTCCTTCAGAGGAGAGACAAGATAAAACTTCCGAGCTGGGCGAAGTGAGCAGCTCCCGGTAGAACCCTGGAGCTCAGTCTGCCTCCCTCCTCACAGAGCCACTGTGTGAAGAGGCTCAGGAATTCAGAAGCCCCAAAAGGCTCTTTATCCAGGCCTGGAAAGCATGATGCTGTCCCATGGTTGTGGGATTTATGGCCCGAGGCCAGCAGAGGAATCTGCTCCTCGGAGTTTGCCCCGGCACCTGCATGGAGCCGAGCCAGCAGGACAGGAGATGGTGCTCAAAGCCTGACAATTCAGGCAGCCCTTTCCAGCCGGCTCTCCACACATCCTGAAACTTCCTGGCAGGCCAGGGGGATGGCAGGGATCTCCCTGCAGAGCTGGGATGGGGCTGGGAGCCTGGGGATGCTCCTGGGATGAGCTGGGTGCTCTTCCAGCTGGGACTGCAGGGAGCAGCCAGAGCTGTGCCCTCCGTGGGCATTCCTGCTGCTGGGGAAGGGCTCCAAGGGGAAAGAAAAGAAAAAATATTTCAGACTGTCCAAGGAATAGCTTGTGGATGTCTGGGAGGGCTGCTGGAGGCACCTGAAGCTCCTGTGCACTGCCTTGGGTGTGACATCCACTGCAAGAAGGAAACCATGTTTGAGCTTTCCTTTTTTTCTTACCATTTGTTGCCTTTGCACCAGAATCCTCTTCCAGCCCTTTAAAGAGCTTTTTCTGGGAGAGAGATGATGTGCTGGGTGCTGCCCACCCCACCCTGGCTGCCAGCAAATCCAGCCTGGTTAAATATAGGCTCTGAGGGAGGCCTTGGGAGCAGCACTTCAACCTGAGGTCCTCAAACATGCCTGGAAAAATTCCACTTGGCATCAGGCACCTCACCATATGCTGCTGTTCTCTTCTGCTGTTATCCACACAGGACCTCCAAGCTCTGGGCTGTGGAATAGCTGCTATTTTTGGGGGAGCATTTGATATCTTTCCATTCCCTGGCCATTCCTGAAGGTGCTGTCCCCTCCTCCAGGCACACAAACAAACTTCCCAGCTGGATTCACTGGGCTGCACTGGGGCAGGACCAAGGCCTTGCTGGGAAGGTGTTGGGAGGCTGAGGCTGACAGGTATTCACATTTTCCCATCTGCTTTGGGATTTTTCTGTTACAATCTGTGGGACCTTCAAGAGCAAGTTTCCCCCATTTCTATTTTGAACTGCTGGTTTTCTGAGGAGGAATTTTTGTTCCTTCTCTTTCCACCTAACATGTGTGGCCTTGTGAGAAATTTTTGCTCTCAGAAGAACAAAATGCTTTGAGCATCTGCTTTATTCTCACACCAAATCACACCTAAATCCCCCACACGGGTTTGTGGCAGCCAGGGTCTTTGGCTGGGGTTTCCATGTGGAGAACATGGATTTCACAGCAGGGCTGATGCAAAGGTGCCACAGGGAACCTGCCACAAATCCTGGGGGACATTCCAGCTGGTTTTTCCTTGCCCATCACTGCCAGGCAGCTGGAAGCAGTGAGCTCTGCCCAGTGCAGGTGTGCAGCACAAAACCCCTTTAAGCCTGGCCTAAAGCTCTCCAGACAAACACAGATTTCTCTGAGGAGAGGGGAAAGGTGCCTCCTGCAGAGGTGTGGGAGGTGCCTGAGGGTTTCTTTCCCCTCCTCTGATCCCAAATTTGACAGACCTGCAAAGATGCTGATGCTTTTTCCTGAGCTGGCTCCCATCTCTAGGCTCGATCCTCACTCCTAAAATCATGAGAGCAGGAGGTGGAGAGGATGCAGCAAACACCAGCTGAGTTCTTTCCCAGGTTTATGGGAGGGAGTTTGTGTTGTAAAGCTGTCAGGAGGGTGGAACACGCAGATCTGAGCAGTCAGGCCTTGCTCCACCACGCTGGCCAAGCTCCTGTGCTGTCCTGGTGTCACTGGCAGGGTGGAGACAGGGCCTGGCTGGGCTCTCTGTGCTCTGATATTTATTTGTTTGGATGCCTGATGCATCCCCAGCTGAAAAGATCCTGCCTGTTCCTCAAAGAGCTTCCTGAACTCAACGTTGCAGGGGCAAGAAATCCAGATTTCCCTCATTCCCCAAATAAACACAACCTAAATACAAGCTCATTCATGCCTGCAGAGCATCCCTGTCCTCCTGCTTCTATGGAGAATGCTATCAGGAGAGTATTTGGGTATTTTTAGCTCCTTTTAATTTCAGTGGCAGCTGGAAAGCAGGAGGAGGGCCAGCATCACGCTGCCAGCCAGCTCCTCACAGGTGTCCAGCAGCTTCCACATGGACACCTGAGGATTCAGAACAGGTCCCTGGGCACCTGGGAAATGTTTGGGGCAGCTGTGAGAACAGCCACAGCATCCAGGAGCTGTGAACACTCTGTGTCCTCGCAGCCACCAGCCTGAGGCACATCGAGGTTGTCTCCCTGCAGGCCCCAGCCCCAGAGCACAGGCTGCACTTTTCTCTCAGGCTGGAGCCCTGATGAGTCTGGAGTCAATATTGGCCACCCCTTGTGCTTGGAAGTGGGAAGAAAACATCTCACCCGATGGTTTTGCTGCCTAATCTGTGTAAATGCTTCTGTTTTAACAAGAGAGAGTGAGCAGTGAGAGCTCTGCCCAGAGCTCCCCTCCAAACCCCATCCTCTCTTTTCCCCATGGGGGAAGAAAATCCTCACAGTGGGAAGGACACCTGGAGGGCTGCAGGCAGCTCTGGGGCTTGTCTGTGTCACCCATCTGAAAATCAGAGAGTCCCATAATATCCTGAGCTGGAAGGGACCCACAGGATCATCCAGCCCAGCTCCTGGCCCTGCACAGCCCCAAAATCCCAGCCTGGGTGTCCAAGCCCTCCTGGAGCTCTGGCAGCCTCGGGGCTGTGCCCATCCCTGAGGAGCCTGGGCAGTGCCCAGCACCCTCTGGGGGAAGAACCTTTCCCAAAATCCACCCTGACCCTGCCCTGGCACAGCTCCAGCCCTTCTGTGGGTCCTGTCCCTGTCCCTGTCCCTGTCCCAGAGATCAGAGCTGTCCCTCTGGAGGAGCTGCAGAGCCCAAGGAGTCTCCCCTCAGCCTCCTCCAGCTGCTCAATCCCAGTGCCCTCAGCTGCTCCTCCATGGCCCCTCCAGACCCTTCCCCACCCTCCTGTCCCTCCTTTGGACACTCTCCAATACTTTTAGATCTTATTTTGTGCTCTAGCAAATCTTTCCAGGATTTAGTGCCTATCTCCAGAGCTCTGGTGGGGCCGTGTAACCACCCATGACCACTCCTGGGCAGACAAGTGTGGCTCTGCTGGCTCACTGCTGTTCTCTGCTGTGACATTAAAGGTAGCAGAGCTTTAGTTGCTGCTGGGGATGTGAGGAGCATGAAACATCCAGCTGGACTCCTTCTGTTTGCAAAATGAGCAGGCACAATCTGGAAACAATTGGGAGGAAAACAAGGAATCACTGCAATGGCTTCTTTGTGAATTTACCTCGGAGGGGAAAATGTCCTTTCCCAGCTTTTCCTGGTACAAGAGAAGTGTCCACAGCTCTGAAATAGGGTGGTAACCGTGGTTAATCTAAGGACTGCCAGCCACAATAATTCCCTTTGCAGTTTCTAATGGCTGGAGAGGATTTCATCTTGCAGGATAAACCCATTCCAAGGCAATTTCTTTTATTATTCCAGCTTGTAAATTGCCTGTTCCTATTGGGCTTCAATGCAGGTCTTTTTGAAGTTTAACACATCTGCCAGTTTATAAAGTCATTATTTTTAATTAATAGATAAAGTTCCTCCATTATTCTCTGAATTAACTCCAGCTGAGGAGGAGACAGAGCCAATAAGTGCCTGTGTGTATTCGCTGGGAAATTCTCTCTAACTGCTGTGATTAAAGGTAGAGAAAGGGATTTGGGCTTTATTTGGCAGATAAATGGAAAAGCAGAGCAAAATATTCCTTGCAGGTGCCAACCTGCCCTGCTCCCACGGACCAAGGAGGTGGAATGTCAGCAAAGTGTCCTTGGAATGGCAGTGACCTTTTTCTGGGAGCACTGCTCCCTCTCCTGCTCCCCAGCTCAGGACCCTCCCCCTGGAGCTGAGCTTGGTCTGGATTCAGAGCAGCTTCTCCTCCAAGGTCTGGACACACCTGGGAAGGTTTGGGAAGAAGGAGGAGGGGGAGGAAGGATGGAAAGCTGAGGTTCTTGGCTTTTGCTTTTGCACCTGTTGTGCTGGTGTGCAGTTCCCCCAGTGTCCTGGCATTCCAGAGAAGCAGCTTGGGAGAGGGATAGCCACCACTGTGTGTTTATTCCTGCAGGATTCTGGAGCACTCTCCTGGCCCCTTGAGGACTCTGTGATTAAAGAGCTCCTCTTGACCTGGCAGTGATGAAAAGAATAAATTTAGGACAAATTGATTCTCCCACGGTGATGTGTCTCAATAGTGAGAAGGACAACAGAGACCCTGCCTGTTTACCTTAGAACACCCTAAAAAGTACATTATTTATACATCAAAATAATTCCTGATCTTCCTTTGCCCTGTGCTGCTTCATGGCTCAGTCACATCCATCATCATGGAAAGGGTTCTTCCCCAGGATTAGTTCTGCCTTCAAAGGAGAGGTCACAGTGATGGAGGAACAGGGGAGAAGCTCCCAAAATCCAAGTGGAGAAGGCAGGGTGTTCTCATGGAATTCCATTCATGGGGGAATGGGAGGCAAGAAGGGCAAAAAAGAAAATAAACAGTCAAGAGCTGGCGAGGTTTAAGAATCTGTTAAGGTCAAAAATCATGTTAAATATGAAATCCAGCCCAAGCACAGCCAGATCTCAGGAAATCACACTGGCAGCTCAAATATAAACCAAAAATGAGATTGTTTATTTGGCACCAAATTGGACTTTTCAGGATATTCTTTGCAGGTCATAAAGATGAAGAAACTGTCTCAAATTGAAGTGACAAAGGAAGAAGTGCTGTGAACAGCTCAAGCCGTGGTTCAGTGGCTGGCCAGGCTGGGCTGATGAGCTGACAGCATTTCCCTGGACATCCGTGGGGTGTTAAATCAATTCCCAACTTTGCAGATTTAACATGGGAGGAAACCATGGCTATCATTTGATTTTCAGTGCAAGGCATGAAGTTTGATGTGACACCTCCAGTTGTGGTCCCTCCTGCTCTGTTCATGCAGCAGAGGAAGTTTTCAGGGCGCTGTCTGCAGATCACTGGGACCCACAAATGTTGCTGAGAAAGGCACTTTCACACATTCCTCACAGCAAACCACATATGTGACACTGACAAAAAAAACCCCTTTATCTTCACTGGGAATGTTTTAGCTGTCCATAAATGAAAACACAGTTGAAAAGCTCTTGGAAAGACATCAAAGTTTAGGCTAAAGGCCAAGAAAGGACAGTTTTCTTTGTAGCTGTAAAGGGTGAAGGAGCCAAGCCACAGACAAGGACTGCCACTAAATTGTCTCAGAGGACCTCAGGGTGGCAAAATCAAAAGCTTTGGACCTAAAATTTGCCTGAGATGAAACTGGGGATTAGACCTGGGTGAGTTGGGATTGTTCACCCTGGAGAAAAGGAGCTTTGGGGTGACTTAACTGTGGCCTGAAGGAGCTACAGGAAGATGGAGAGAGATAATTTACGAGGGCCTGGAGAGACAGGACAAGGTGGAATGGCTTCAGATGGACAGAGCTGCTTCATCAGGCTGGGAGTTCACAAAAGGCTCCAGTCTGAGGGGGTTTCATGCATGGGATGTTTAAAGGGAAAACAGATATAAAGGGGAGAAGTGCAATCCCAAGGCTGCAATTAGATGTTTTAGGCAGCAGCACATTTCAAATGTGTAAACAGGCAGTGCTTTTACTGCACAGGAATGTCACAACAGAGGGTCTGGACAGCTGAGGGACCTCCTGGTGCAAGACCTGGCTTACCTTGGCATTGCCCTGGACCTAGGAAGTAAATCAGGAAGATAAATTGCTTGACAAAGAGCAAAGATCCCATTAATCCTAATCAGATGTGCTTCCCCAACCCCACAGGAAAGAATTTCTTCCATGTATCCAACCTAAATTCCCCCTCTTTCACTGTGAAGCCATTCCCTTTGTCCTGTTCCTCAGTTCCTGATGAATTGTCCCTCTCCAGCTTCTTGGAACCCCTTCAGATACTGGAAGAGGCTGAGGGGTGTCCACAAAATCTTCTCTTCTCCAGGCTGAACATCCCCAACTTTTTCAGCCTGTCTCCATAGGGAACGTGCTCCATCCCCTTATCAAACTCGTGGCCCTGCTACAGAGCAATCATTCTGAAAATTTTGTGGAAATTCAGGGGAGAAACTGTAAATGATGTCCCCTGAAGAAGAGCAAGAGCACTGTGAAAGCTTGGAGAGAGAAAGGGAATTGCTGAAGTGCTGGAGTGAATTCCCAGCACAGTTTCACTCCATCCACCCTCCTCCAGATGTTTGTCTATAAAAGGTTCATTTAAGCTCCATTTCTTAGCTAAAAGGGTTGATAGCAAAGGTCTTTATCCCTTGCCTGGCTACCACTCTGATGAGCCAAATAGACAAGCCCTGCCAGAGAAGAGCCTGTTCTGGGAGCTATATTTGTAGCTGTGAGAACACAAAAAGTTATGCCTTTGGAATAGAATTGCCTGATTTCTCAGATGTCCTTCTGGATCCTGGCCTGGCAGCTCATTTCCCTATCTCCAGTCTTCATCTCCAGATTGCTCCAGTGGAGCAGCCTGAGGTTCTGAAGGCGCTGGCACTGCGAGTTCTGGCTGCCCTGGAGAAACACACCCTCAGAGGGTTGTTAATCACTGAGTTTGTTATCCTGCAAATGGGGGGAGGGATGGAGGAGCCTGAATGGCTTCTGGGAGCTGCTGCAGAAGCTGGGGAGCCTGGGCTGAGCTCAGGCTGAGCCTGGGCTGAGCTCACTCCTTTGCAGAGCAGCACAGAGACAAAACTCTCCCAGCTGTGCAGCTGAAATCCTGCACAGGTCAGAGGAGCAGGGCAGAGATGCACCCACAGACACTGTCTTGTTCCCAGGCACATTTAGGGCCAGATGAACACATAGCCCTGTTGAAGAACCAGAGTGACCACACTGGAGCCCAAGCTGGGGATGTTCTCTGCCTCCCTGTCCCGCTGTTTTGTTATTCCCTCATCCAGCCCTGGCCTCGTTTCCCCATCAGCGCCCACAGACCTGCTCAAAGCTCCTCCTTTCCATCCACTTTGTTTTTAAATATCCCCAAACCCCAGACCAGCAGCTCAAGGGACACCTTTAAGGTTTGTATTTTCGCTTGTTCCAGGCAGGTGGGGAGGAAACTTCTCCCCAGCTCAGATATCTGCTCCTGATCCAGTGTTTTTCCATTCTTCATGGAGTCACTCCCAGTAAGTGTGAGGGAGTGGACAGCTGCTCCTGGCCCCAGAGGTGAGCAGGAAGGAGCAGCCAGGGGACATCTGTCAGAGGAGAAGTTCAGGGCACAGAGCTCAGCTCACAGTGTTGGCTCCCTGCAGCTCCTGGCTGCAAGAACAGCCAGGAAGAACTTGTTCTCCCAGGATGAGCCAGGAGTAGGGATCCAGGGAAAGAGGGTCAGGGGTGGCAAAAGAAAAGACATTCAATGCTGACAGCCTGCAGGGATGGGCCACGAAATCCAGCAGTGCAGGAGAGACTGCAGGGAAGCAGCTGGAGGAGAGGGGCTGGAGGGGGGACACCTGGGAAGAGCTGGAAAGGAACTGCCTGGAATGTGTCACTCCTTCTGCACCGAGTGGGATCTTTGGGCTGCAGAAAAGGGGCTCAGGGGGGACCTTGTGGCTCTGCACAACTCCTGCCAGGAGGGGACAGCCAGGTGGGCATCCAGGAGGAGAAGGAATGGCCTCAGGCTGTGCCAGGGCAGGCTCAGGGTGGACAGCAGCAGGAATTTCCCCATGGAAAGGGTGCTCAGGCACTGGAACTGCCCAGGGAGGTTTGGAGTGCCCATCCCTGGAGTGTCCCAGGAAGGGCTGGAGGTGGCACTCGGAGCTCTGGGCTGGGGACAAGGTGGGTGGCATCAGGCACAGGCTGGATTTGATGGCCTTGGAGAACTTTTCCAACCTCAGTGGGATCCTGTGACTGTGCCCATCACTGGGGGATGGTCCTGGGGTGAGCACCAGAAGATGGCACTCCTGGCTGTGCAGCCACCCTGGAGGTGAAATTCCTTGTGTTTGATCCCAACCTCTCTCCAAAGCCAGGGACCTGTTCCCAGTTTTTCAGGGTCACAAATCCCAGCCTTTGTGGGTGACAGCTGCTCTTGCTGGCCAGCAGAGCGTGGCTGGAGGAAGCCATTAATTTGTTTTTCTGTTAAAGTTTGGGAAAAAAAAAAAGTTTTCTTGCAACCATGACCAAGAAAGGAGGCAAGAGCACCAGGCAAATAAACAGTCGTGAGTGTCCCTCAGAGCTCTGTTTATGCTTCTCCCCTGAAAAACAGCTCCAACCCAGTGCAAGACTCCAGGATAGAGCTGGGGAAAAGGGGGAGAGCTGGGAAAAGCAGCCCAGGCAGAGCAGGGGGTCCCTGTCACTGTCCAGGCAAGGGGACAGCCACCATGGGTGAGGTGGTATTGTGTCCAGCTGGGGACAAGTGTCCTGCAAGAGGCATCTCTGCTTCCCTTCCTCTCCCATGGAGGGGCTCCTGGACATCCCAGCAGGAATGTGGGACAGGAAATCCCTCCTGGATTTGCCCTGAGCCATCCTCAGGGGACAGGAATGTCACCTGCAGGAGCAGTGACATTCAGGATGGACAGGTCAATATTTGCCAACATTTTCTCTTTCTTCCCACTCGGAGCTTGGCTACCTCTGCTTTTTCTCACAGTGGCACCACAGAGAGCAGGTGAGAAGTGGCCCAGCCACCCCTAGTGTGTCACTGTCCATGTCCCCAAGCACGGAGTGCAGCAGGGACAGACAGGGAGTGCAGGGACGAGGGGCTGTGGCCACAGGTGGCACCTGCAGCGAGTCCTTTTTGCCCTTTTCCACATCTTGGGACCCAGGCAGGCAGTATTGATTCCTTGGAGGTGAAGGGACAGATGCTGGCTGTAGCATCTGGTCTAGGCAACCCAAATTCTTTAAAACCCACCCCAAAAAGCTGCACTGAGATCCCTCCCTGGGCTGGGTGTGCTGGCAGCTCTTGCCTGGTTTAGGTGGCACAGATGGGCAAATTTTGGGAATCAGGACCTCTCCTGGCTGGCTCTGAGCTCCTCTTCCATGGACAAGGAGAAGATCATTTCCCTGAACTAGAGAATTTCTCAGCAATGCCATTCCCAATGATTGTGTTTCTAATCCTCAAGGAATTTACAGAGAGATTTGGGAAGGACGAGGCTGGATCCATTTTGGAAGAGCTCTGATGGTTTGTCAGAGAGGAAAAATCCTGGTCCTAAACAGGATGTTCATCCAACTGCTCTGCATTTCCCATAAGAGAGCTGGGCCACAACCTGCTCGAATTGTCCTCAAATCTGTGATTCCTCCCCCAAACAATAATGTCCTTTTTATGAAACCTCCCAATTCCCAACCCAAACCCCCAAAACAATCTTTGCCTTGCTCCTTTTCACTTTCAAAGTTGTGTTTCAGTGCTGAGCAAAGCAATCCCCACTCACAGCTTGTGTTTACAACAGGATTTTGGATCTTCCAGTATGAAAAATGCTGCAACTATGTCAGTTATTCCTTTTCCCATCAGTGCAGAGCAGAGAGTTCAGTCCCCTTTAGGAAACTCTTCTCCATAATTAGGAAAGTGTCACAGAAATTGTTTATCTTCATCAGGGAGGCTGGCACTGTGAAGGCTGTGAACTCTGCAAGCCCCCCAAAACCAAAGTGAGCTTTCCTGAGACCCCTGGGGGGGTTCAGCAGTGAGCAGAGGACTGAGGGAAGGGGGTGTGGCACAACTGGGGCAGATGAAGATGTTCTGATGCCACTGGCCTGGCAAGGATGGTGCTTTGCCAGTGAAAGTCCTGCTTTGGGGCCATTTCCCATGGTTTTTGCAGGGAATTCTCCTGAGGGAGCTGGTTCTCCTGCATGTGGGGACAGAGATGAGCCCAAGACTTGCAGGGAGAATTCCAGTTAATTTTGGTTGATTGGGGAAGACCAGTGAAACAGAATTAGAATTTTGGCATTAAAGCTCATCCAGTGCCACCCCTGCCATGGCAGGGACACCTTCCACTCCCTCAGGGTGCTCCAAACCCTGATGTCCAGCCTGGCCTTGGGCAATGCCAGGGATCCAGGGGCAGCCACAGCTGCTCTGGGCACCCTGTGCCAGGGCCTGCCCACCCTCACATGGAAGAATTTTTTCCTTCTTGAAGATTTCAGAGTCCTCTTCCTTCCCCTGCAGAGCTCAGGTCGCTCTCACAGACACCGGAGTGGTGCCAGGAGGTGGCTGTGCGAAGATGGAAATATCCCAATAAGATGGAAATGAGTTTGCTTTTCCCCTCTTTTTTTCCCTGGCACCAGAAGTGGATCCTGGAAACAAAAGGGGAGAAAACAAGACTGCAGAGCATGGATACAGAAAGCAAACATGGGGATTCTTGGTTTGTGGTGGGCTGAGTCATGGCCCTGCTGGCGAGGGACATGCGGTGGCACTGCAGAGGTGAGGGGGTGGCAGATGGCAGCTCCAGACCTGCTGGTGGGGAATGTGACAGATGAGTAATGCCATGGCTGACTCCCACAATTAAAAGG
>VYZP01048508.1:29824-44843 GCA_013400635.1 Hypocryptadius cinnamomeus | reverse complement strand
GCATTAGCTCCCCGTCCTGCTTCTTAGGAATGCATGATAACATGCATACCTGGTTTGTGAAATCAAACATTATCTGTTCATTTGGGCTCCTTGACCTGCCATTCACTTTCTTCTAAAACAAATAGGATTACTCTCATAAAACAAGGGAAAGAAAACATTTCAGAGGAATGGAATCAGATTTAATCTTCATGTCTCATATTCAGCTAAACTCACATCAAATGTGAACAGATAATACAGATGTAGGAACCAGAGGAGGTTATTTTTAATGTTTGCAAGTAATATTTCACAATCACGAACATCACAAAAATCTTGATGAGTAGCGTGCCAAGGATCCAAAGTCAAATTTGAAGGCAAGTGTGTGATTAAGTGGCTTTTAACATAAAACCCTTGGTGGAAAGAAGATCCATAGGCTGTGACACAGCAAATAGGGCACTGAAGTGTGCTGGAACTTTTGCTCCTTTATAAAAGGGATATATTCAGAAAACTCACAGAGGTGCATAACACAGACCTGCCATTTCAAGGTGAAGAAAGAAAGACTGGAACTTGTGATCTCATCTGCAGTTGAAAACAATTGTAGGTTTTAGTTTTAAAGGAGCAATAGGAAGAGATGCTGGAGATGGCACATCAACAAATATAGTTCAGTTAACACAGTGTATGTGTGTGTTAGCAGGAATTGCATCTGAGATCTGTAATACACTGCCATCTGTAGAGGTCATGAGCAGGAGATTTACATCAAGATTCACCAGCCATTTGTTTCAATCATAACCATACCAAGTCTGCAGCACCATGCACCACCTCCTCCATCCTCCATGTTTTCTGCAGATAAAATACTGCACAAAAACCTATCTCCAAGGTCCTCTACTAACTGCCATTATTCCAAACGTCTCCAACTTTGAAATATCAAAAACACTTTGACCTCAAAAGAACCTAATTATGTGTCTGTAAATAACAAAGAAAAACAAGGCAAAGCCAGACATAACTGACATAACTGTGGTATACCTGCCTCCATATGAATAATTTCTTTGAATATTGGTGTGAGTACTGTTTATGCAACACTAAAGTGTCAAAAAAAATAAAAGATAAATGAATTCACTGTTAACCTTAATGATGATAACAGCACAAGTGGCTAGAGAGCTAGAAAGCATTTCTTGTTTGAAATTGTTGCGTTCTGCCTCCCTCGACATTTCTAAAAGCCCTAGCTTTGTAGGTCAAGACACCAGCCATCTCATTACCCGAGTTTCTGCAGCCTGTTAAGAGACCAGATTCTCCTTGGCATATTTGTTTTGTTCACCACTTGTTCCCTTTCATTAAAAACTAAAGACATTTTATGATGAAAGCAGGAGTATTCAGAAAAACATAATTATTGAGACTCACTGCAACCCTACTTTACTAGCTCAGGAGCGAAGTGATATTTCCCTACATTTTTTTCTACTCAAGAACAAATTTATAATAAATTGCTCAACAAAAAAGTAACCTTTCAAAGAATTTTCAGAGGAACAGAGGGAGAAAAAAAGTAGAAACAGAAACATTACACTTTGGAGGAAGAGTATAGAAAAAAAGACCTGTTCAGGGGAAAATACAAGAGATGAAAGCCTGGCCCAACTGAATTCCAGAATAAAACAGCCATTGGTTTCAACAGGGTCACGATCTCTGTCAAGATCTGAGTCTGGATTCACTTTTGAAGTAGGTGTGGCCTAAGAGCAGGAGGGAAGAATTAGCAATCATTTAAAATGTCTTTCTCTGTCTTAAACAGCCCATCATACATTTCATTTCACATGTCTGCAAAAGGCACAAGTGGTTATGAAACACAGCTATCTAGGTACACCCCATTTTTCACCACACTACCCTTTTGCTACCTTTCTATCACACATTAGCATGTTTTTGGGGTTTTTTTGTCTTTGCTGGTGTTGAATGGGAAGATAGCATTAACAAAATGGCTGGTGCTACACACCAGAACTGCCTACGTTTCATCTCAAGCCACTTTTCATCGTAGAAAAAGCAGCATCATATATCTAGAGGCACAGGCTTTGGTGCTACACTGAGACAACTGTGATTGCATGCTATATGCATTAGTGCTGTGTTTGTGTAAGTTATGCTTGTGTCTTGTATACACACCCACACACTACATGTATGCAGCAATTCTGAGTGCACAGACACACACATGCATGGATGCAGGAAGAGCAGGAATGTGGGAGCCACAATACTGCTGCTCCTGCTACAGGAGCATTTGTTACAGAGTTTGTTTCCATGTTAATGGATCACAGAAAAAAAATCTTGTAAAGATTATTTTATTTTGTTAAACATTTGTATTCCCTACTGCATTGCAATAAAAGGAATGTGCTAACTGCCAGTCTTTTAAGAAATATGAGACAATTCCTTGTACTTTTGGTTTGAAATTGGAACTGAAACACATTTGCTACAGAAGAACTGTATGGCCCTGCAGGAGGTGGAGGCTGGGAGTCAACTCACTCCTTGTGGCATGGGAATCTAGATGAGTTGCTCTATATCCTGTACCCTCTGATCATTTTCAGAAAAACAGAAAGTTGCCATAAAATCACAAAATACTCAGCAAATCCATGACTGGCCAAGACTTTGATGTCAGGAATAGACCCATCAGTACAGCCACCTCACAGCTGCAAATGGAGGCAGGATTCTGGGTATTTTGATGGGAAAAAAAAAATTATTGCCTACATATGCTCCCAGTAAATCAGCATTCACTTAGCCACCCTAGAGCATGAAACTCAGCATAATAGATCTTTCATAGCTCACAGGAGAGGTCACAGTACAAGAATGTTGAAAAATACAACACAATCTTTTGTAGGTAAGAAACTTCAAGGCAGGAGGTGTAAGTTGCAGCAAGAATAGAAACCTCAGAGGAGATCATCAGAAAGTGATTAACATGGGTTTTTCAAAAGAATGTGCACAATTGACAATATTTTCAACACAGACATGTATTTCAAACTCTTATGTTTCTTATGCATTATACACACACACACAGAGCTCAGATTTTCAGTTTGTTTCATTAACTCGATATTTCTGCTACTCATAATTACCCAAAGTATTATGATCACATCATTCACACATTCAATTGTTTGGAAAAATTCTCATTGAAGAGACTTTCAGCAGGGCAACTTTACATTGAATACAATTTCTGGTGCACTATATTTTTTATATTTAATGTGTCACTTGATGGTTTGTTAAACTGTCTAATATGATATTTGTTATAAGCAATCAGTGTGTTCAAATCCAGATAAACAGCAAGGACACAACTCTTTTCCAAGAGTATGTGCTGTATATTGTTCGTTGCTTTTCTTTGAACTCCCTCTTTATTAGCACGAATGTACAAAACACTCGAATTCTTTTTTCTAGAAAATGGGGTACTGCATTATTATAGTATTGTATGCTTATTTTGATTTGCTGAAGCCCAAGTCAGCTAATATCCCAGGTGAACTGGATGAAACTACAACTGGCTACAACCAACAAGGGCAAGAACCTCAAGAGACAACTGTAGACAAAAGCTGTTTGTTGCCTAGCACCCTGCAGCATCCTACAGGAAAGTAGAGAAGGACATCAGATTTTGATCAAGAGAATATTGCTGAGGGAAGTGGGGCCACAACTTTCTGGAGTAACCTCCAAGGACAGATAAGGCAAACACAATTACTGGGCATCAAATAGTGCCCCTCCTCACTTTCACTTCTCTAAAAATCTGTCACTCCATGAGACTGTCAGGAAGGACTGGAGAAGGAAGTGGTGTGAACTTCAGTAATTAACCAATGCCAGGCAAAAGACATAGGAAATTCAAATCTGTAGGAACTAAATGCTTTGCCTCAGCCAAAAAATGCATTCAAATTCATATCTCCATTTCTGGTTTCTTTTTTTTATACCTTCCCAATAAATTCCACTGCCCAAGCCAGGACAGCTCTGAGTCCAGGGAAGCAGCTAGCTGTCTAGGGAGATGCACAGGCAGTTCACACTCCTCTAAAAGGTACCTCAGATGTGCAAGCTGTTCGCACCCCTTTAAAAGGTATCTCATTCATCCAAATATTTGAGATTAAACTTTTCAGACAAAAATGTGCTCACTACTTTTTGACATTGAGTCCCACTTTTTATTTTGCAATTCCAAAGGCATGTGGGTCCTTCTCTCCCATCCCCCAATGTCTCACATTTTGAAAATTTCCACTTCTTTGAGTGTCATGTCATGATGCATTGCCATGAATATTTAACTTAAAATTATAAGTACTAAATTGGAACTTCTTTGCATGGCAAAAGATCACACAGAGGGAAATAGCGGTTTAAACAAAGATCTTCTATAATTAGCGATAATAACAAAGGAAATATTCATGATTACATCAAAGGATTCTTCACTGAGTATTGTTTTTATTTGCTTCCTAAGGGAGCACAGAGTTCTATGAAAAGATAACACTGTTTTAGGCAGATGTAGATAAATAAAAGAAGGCCATCTAGAGATTCCAACTTCAAACCAGGGCCTGAAAAACACTCCGAAATCCAGAAGAGTTCTCTAATTGATCTGATTACATGTCAGGCACCAGCACTCAGCTAGGTATGCAGTGCTGATAAGCCTGCAGTATGTAAGCACCTTTTCAGATGAACATGACACACAACACTGCAGCTACCCTGGGCAGCTGTCTCCACATACATAAGGCACAGCCTGGGGATTAATTTCATCTACTAGCATAAATAGGACTAATTTTTTGAAGTACAGATAGCTAAAAATAGCTAAAAGTAATGTTATGCAATAAAACCTGGTATATATTTCCCCTTTCCAGATGAAAGGATCTGACATGGCTTCAAATAAAAAGAGGTGGTAGCCTGACCAGAACACAAAATATATTCATTTCATTCCCTTCCAGAGAGGCAGCATTTTAATCTTCCATACATTAAAGATGCATGCCCACTATCATGTCATTTCAACGGCCTAAATATTAAATTATGACCTCACGACACTTCTGCCCTCCCCTGGAAAAAAAATAGGTCAAAAATAAATGGAAACAAACTGTTTTCTGCTCCTTTTTATGCATTTGACAGAGAGAAAAGAAAATGAGGGAGATAAATCTGCATAATACTGAACCGAATCTCTTTAATTCCAGTCAGCTTTTATCATTCAATCACTGAGTCTGTATGTGGAAAAATTCATGCTAATTCCCCCTAGCAACAGCCGCAGCCTATCCGGGGGAGCCCCGCACCAGGCAGCTGCCAGCCAGCAAGAATAACTCTAAGTAGGTCAGCCCTGCATTTCTAAAAATGCCACGGTCTAGTAACCCCACTGTCCCGTCTGTCTGCCCTAGCCCATAATAACCTCGATCGCTGGGTGACACAATGACATACTACCCTGTTAGAGCGCAATCAAATCCCGCTGCATTATTCTGCTGCGAGCATCGCTGCTGGATGAAGGACCCGTCGAGGGGCAGCATTAATCAGGCAGCCATTCATGTCCACTAGCACTTCACTCTGGAGATGGGGCCTGCATTAATGACCAGCTGTTTGAACTAACACAAACAAAATAATGCCTTCCACCCTGTTGGCTGTGCAGAATACACTATTTTAATCAGGCAGGTTATGCTCATTGACTAAACCTAAGATGTAAATTAAACAGCCCCAGACAATGCCAGCTTTTGTAACCTTCTATTAATTAAAGTAAGTATATTTAAATTATACTACACACAATTCAAAGAGCTATTGGTTTAATATACAGAGTCACCTCCTCCTACAAATTTGTGTTCACAGTCAAAAAAAAAAAAAAAATCCAAACCAAAGCCAAACCAAAAACCACCCACCCCCACTGTTTGTATAATACAATCTACCTATCCGGGTAAATTAAAGAGCAACTACAACAGAGCTGAACTGCAAGTGACTTCTGCTGGGAGCAGGGAACCACACCAGACCTCCGGTAACTGGTCTTTAGGAACAGTGACAGACATGCATGCTGCATGTGGTGAAGGGGTATTGATAAAAGCCCTATAAACCTCTCCCAGCCATGACACAGAGAAAGGCCAGTCACAGCAGATTAAACACCCCCTGCAATCTCACTGCTTAAGCACTGCCGAGTTGCCTTCACAGACCTAAAAATAATTGCAGAGGTCGGAAAGCCCCTTTCCAGGATCTGGGCATGTGTCTTTAAGAGCACATCCATCCCTCCCGCTTCCCACAGCCCTGGGGACTTCTGCATGGCTGCAAGATGCTGCAGGAAGCCCTGTCCCTCCCCCCACTCGCTCTTAAGCAGAGAAGCCTTAATATAAACCACACCAGAGCCCAGCCGGTCTCCTCTGGGGTGGTATTTCAGTATCAAATCTGTAATGCCAGAACAGAATTTCAGCAGGCTTGCTTTGTGTCTGATTGCACCCTTCCTTTTAAACACCTTTGTGCAGCTTGCCGGTCTCTCGCTTAAGAGCATGCTCCATGTCATGCAGCTGCCTGTACAGGACAGAGCTAGGAAAGAAATTTTCAAGAATAGACTGCTCATGTGCATTTTTTCCTGAAGGATTTGCACTTTTGGTGAATGTGTGCCATAATTCAGTCTTCACTGCTGCAGAATTCAGCAAACCTTGTGCATGTAATCCATCCACATTTGACTTAGGAACACAGCAGATTCATTAATCCATTTTGCTCTTTCTTGTTTGAGCCAGGCTTTTTAACCAGGTTATGAGAGTCTTCTTTTGCTTTGTGGCACACATCTCATAGCAATTCCTGGAGAGATACAGTCACTGACGTAACCGTGGGCTCCTAATTACAAGCTGCTGACATTTCGCTCGTCTCTGCAGCTTTGAAGCTGCAAGTTCAGAGTCTGTCCTCCTCCCTCCTCGCTTGCTTTAAACTGCCTGAGTTAGAAGCACACGACAGATTCAGAAAGGTATAGGAGTGGCATAAACTCCTTTGCAGAGCCTGCTGTATTGCCAAAGTTGTTTTTCTTTAAGCAAAGAGAAAACCACAGTTTGGGAGTAATAAGACTCCTTAGCCCCCAGCACAAGAATGCTATCCAACAGCTGGCTAAATACAATTCGACACACAGGGCTGCCTTTGTAGGCTGAGGAACAAATAGTGGAAGGACCAGACGGGCGTCTTGCAGGGTAGCTCACCATGACTATTGGGAAATCCCCTCATACACATTTTAGTATGACATTATGGTCTATGGCTTTGTATAAAAGGGAAAAAAGGAAAGGAAAAAACCCCATCTTTCTCGATAGGCAGCTGCTAGAATTCATGCCAAGCCCTGCTTGCTGAGTGCAGTGCTTGTTTTCCCTATTTCTGCATTGTTCAGATATGGCCACATGAAATACCTACCAAATGAAATATGCCTGTACTGTGACAAGTCTACCTGCTCTAAAAACACCCCAAGCAGATTCCACAATAGAAAATACACCCAGCTACATTTCACAGAAATCAAGTTCCAAATGAAAGCATTGGCTTTTCTCAATATATGAAGAATCCTTTTAAATTAGAAGCTGATTTTGAAAAATCAGGGAAAAATAAAAAGAAAAAGAAAAAAAAGGGAAAAATAAAAAGATGCAAGTATAACACTGAATACAAATGTTCAGTTGAGGATTTAGCCATCTGATGACTGTGGTAGCCAGCTGGTCTAGAAGTCATCTGGGATGCATTTATTTTGATTAGATTGATCACATTTCTATTTACAGTATAGAATTTTTCACCATACTGAATACAGCTGTGTTTATAGAGATTTTAAGATGGAGAAAATGAAACCCCACGGTTTCTCTCAGCACAGCGCAGAAGACTCAGTGCTTCTAGGTGTTAAGCAGAAAGGATCTGCTTTCACATTTCTTAAAAGAATACTGCCTACCATCTGTTTTCACAGAGTGCCACCTCAGTCAGGAAATGGGTGTAGAGCTAGAGCTGAAAATACAAGCTGCAATCAAGTCTGACCCAGCAAACTCACAAACGTCCTCTGTAAATTGGTCAGAAATGTCTTTCTTTCATTTCTCTACATGTTCACACGCACACAAAAGCACGTACATACACAGATATATACACACAGAGTGCGAGGCTGCTGTTTTCCCTGGGGATATTCCTGCAGCCACCTAACTCATCAGTTCACTCCCTTTCAGCACCAGGAATGCTCAAGCTACAATTTGCAGTCCCTCTGTCCATACATTGCTTTGTTAATCAAGCCATGCTTTCTGCAGTGAGAATCCACAGAATCAGACAAACGGCACAAAGCGTTTCTTCTTCCTTTGCATTTGCATTTGCTCTCTCTCTCCTTCTCCCTTGGCTTTGCCTTAACAGGCAGATGCAACCGATACCTTATTTATCCATCTCCAGCACAACACTGAGGTGAAACCCGACTGCAGCACTGTGACTTCCCCATGTTAATCCTCTGGAGCAGCAGAGTCTGGATTCTTGTTGCTGATGCCCTTGTCGAGCACTGGATTACTTTACATAATATTTCTTTAAGCTTTCACCCACCCTATCCTAGATTAACACCCTTCCTTTCTCCTCCCTCCACTGCACCACAGAAAACCCCAAAATCATCACATATTGCAACCCTTGGCTTCCAGAACCAATAAAAAAAATCCGCGGTTCCATCGCTCTTCTTCCTTAGCAATGTGCAGACGAGAGAGTTTCGAGTCAGCCAAGCCAGGGCGAAGTGCAGGCAGCAAGACTGCAGCAGCCCCAGCAGCAGCAGAAAGAGCAGCAGCCGCCCAGGTAAATGGAGGGAAAAGCAGGTTCTGTCGAAAGCGGTGCAGCATTGTAGCTGTGAGGAAAGGCTGTCTTGCTTCTTCCAAATGCTGCAGCTTTCTGCCTGCAGGAACGGAGAAAAGGGAAGACCCAGGATTAAAAATAAAAGCCAAAACAGTTAAGAAGAAACAATAACTATAACAAATTGTCGTAACTTTATTTTTCTGGGCTTTCGGGCATTTCTTGGAGGCTGCCTCTTTTCCTTTCCCTCCCCAAAGTATCCTATGTTGCTGGATGCTACTGTCCAAGAGTGCGGAGTCACAAAGGCTCACTCTCCAAAGCGCAGTGAGACCAGCATCACATGAGAAACCACATGACGCACCCAAATCGGATGCTGATGTGGTCCAGTATTTCACTCGGGGGGGTGGAATATCTCAACCAAAACATGCCCCTCTCTAGTGGTGAGAATGAATTTCTCTTTAAAAAAATAAAAAAATTTAAAAAGGCAGCAGCCTAAAATATAAATATCTCCATATCTATCCATCTTCAGTGCCAATGCTTCAGAAGGCAGGAGAATGCTGTTCCACAGACACTAGCTGGATGGCAGCAATATTACTTCCAGGCTACGTTATTCTAAACTGATTGCACTTAAGTGAATTCCTGAAAAGCATACTCCATGTCTCCCTAACATGAACAGACTCAGAAAACCATCTCCATTATTGTTCCCTGCAATCTGTATCCAAACCTGCACTCTGAATAATATATTTGAGACTAATAAGCCGTTTGCCAAGACTACTTCTTTTCCCACTCAGCCCCACACTTAATGAGCAACTACAACAAGAAACACAGAGGCATTCAACATTTCCTTAACCGGTAATTTTAGTAAATGCACTGTCCACAAAATAATCAGGAAAAAATGAGCAGAAGAGTTTTTTCCTCTTTTTTCATGTATGGACACAACAAGGCTCTCTCTGGTTTGCGGATGGTGGCAACATTTTCCTCACATTGCCGACTCGAAAGCTTTCAGTCCAAGCCAAGAAGCAAACATTCTTGCCTGCCAATTCCTGCAGAGGTGTTGTGCCACCCTGTTTAACGCAGAAACATCTGGACACCTCTGTCAGCTGCCAATAAGAGCGTGCAGCTCTGCAATGCTGTTTACTGCCAGGGCACCAAGCAGTTAACATCCTTGGCTGCTTTACCATCTTGCCTATAGGAGCATGGAACCGAGGGACTGGTTCGCTCGAGAAACGAAAGCAGAGAAGCTGACGTTGATGATCGATGGAATTGCTGATCACAAAGTTATCATCCAACAGTTAGCGGTTTGTAGCTTGTTTTATGCCTAACATTTGTTCAAGTGACAGAGCAGGTGGCACAGAGTCTTCCGTCCCCTTTGTTTGCAAAAGCTGGGCACCACCTCGCGACGCTGCGCTGCCTGGCTCTTTGCACTGAAACTGTACACGGTGTCGGGGAAATATAGGAAGAGAGCTGCCGTGAATCCACACAGCTGCTTTGCACAGGATCCCATTTCAATCTCTGAAGTTACATAATGGTGATGAAGCACAGAATTCCCCCAGAAGAGAAATGCTTAACCCTTACACAGGCAAGAGCAATTGGAGCAAAACCCAAGTGCTCTTTTGTGCTGATTTCAACCTTCCCAACTGTTCACGCAATAGCAGATTGCAAAAATTTGAACAAGGCAGTTGTAGCTTGTTCTCATTGGCTCCTCTCAGAAAGAGGTTTTGCAGTGGGCTGCACCTAGGAATTGCCTAAATTCCAACTAAAATCCAGTAGTAGCATTCAGCCTCAGCAATGCTGCTAGTGTTTAGGAGAGGCGCAGGACTGCATGTACAGAAATCACAAGATTACCACAGTCATCTGAGGGCATTTTCACCTGTGAGGTTAATAATTTCAGCACTGCCAAATCTTTAATGGAAAACAGTAGATGTATACCCAAAATCTGACTGTAGCTAACGAATATAATACTGTACTTTCAGATGCTATGACAGCTAATATGGAGAATCCAGATTATGGATTACTTTCTCCATCCAAAATATAAACATTACTGAGGCAGGAACTGAGTCCAGCAAAATACATATTTTCAGGGCTTTGGACTACAAAATGAGAGGAGCTATCCTGGTGACCAATCCCATGGTTTTTAACCTACAACAATTATAACAGCATGGCTCTGAATGGCTTCTAGTCTGTTCTTATTAGTTTCTAATACAGAGCTGCAGCAGTTTGTAACTCTGTGAGTTGATGATCTTTCCCACTTGATACCAGTAGCTCATTTATCTGTTCTGGCTTAGGGTTATGTTGGAAGGGTCATCTGGAGGTAACTTATTGAAACCCCTGGATATCATCAACAATACATGAGGTCAGATGCAACTTCACCCTGAAAATTCTCAGAGGTGGAGATTCCATAACCTCTTCCAGTGCTGACCTCCCTCCCTGGGAAAATAAATGCAGGAAATAAATGTTCATCCTTCATTTCTTATATAGGCAGCCTTCACTGCACTGCTGAATTGCATACATTTTCTAGATCTGCCACTGAAAGCACAGGGAGGGCGCCAAGGAATGATGGGACTTTTCACATTAATTTAACCAAGTTCAGCTCAAATTAGTAGCACCTCCAAATTGTTACCATATGATTATTGTTTTATCTCCAGATGCTTTCATTTCAACTATTAACCAAAGCACTAAAATGCTAGTGAACACCCCGATAGCAATTCCAGTGTTCTACCACGTGTTAGCCATAAGAAAAAGAAAACCCAAAGATCCCTTGCATATGAAACCTAAACTACACTCAGAAGTCAGAATCAGGGCTGAACCAGCATGGAGGATGTTGGTTTATTCAGAATAAACAAGACACATTTTTTCAATCAGACATGGAAAATGGGCCCTAGAGTATCTATAAATGTATATCTACAATCTTGTGAAAAGCCTCCTATGCAAGCACACAATGTACACCTTTAAGGAAGATCCAGGGATACACAGTCATGTTAGATGTCAATGAAGAGGGAGGAAGGGGAAGAGGCGAGAATTGCAAAGAGAAAGACCAGTCATAATTCCCTCAGAAATATAGAAAGGTTTAGATGAAGAAAGGCTTTCTTTATGTGAGAGACAGCCTTATGCACATAGTGCTTGCAAATCTAATTCTTATACTTCAGATAAACTCCCCAATAAGTCTTTTGTTAATAGCATGGGTAATGACCTTTCTTCTCTCTTCAAATCTCTAACATAGGTACTTTACTCTGTTAGATGTTGTTAGCTCTCAAAGTAATTCAGTAGCAGACTCTAAATTACCTGTCTAATATGACTTTCTCCATTTAGCTCCAGAGTATATTTTCTCCCCTTCAGAGAATGGAGAACTCGGAAATTGTCCAAACAGAACAGCTGAGGGTACAGTAAGAATTTTGGGTTGAGATCATTACTGTTTGTGTTCACATGAAAGCTTTTAGGCTGAAACACGTGGAAAGAACTGGGATTGTTTTGGATGCTGCCTTGACAAGTCATCAATAAAAATTTTCCCAGGATTGGTGCCAGGATTTGAAGACCTGTTCTCAAACATTTGATCACAGATCCTGGTCCATATTAGTGCAGCTTTGTGCCGCCTTAGGGATACATGATCTATGTTGGATTTGCTGTAACTGCCCACAGGGGACAGGCTTCAGAGAAAAGATTCAACAGCTGAGTAGACACTAGATGAACATGAAGAATCAGAGCAATATATAGAGAGCCCAAAATAATCTTACTTCATGAGAGCTTAAAGGCTACTGAATTTTGTGGAGTTATTTTCAGATGCTGTAAAACCAAATACTTCTTTATATGGTTAATTTTCTGCTTGGTACAGTACTCCAATGAAACATGGATCCCTGCAAGTGTGATGTATTGAACGTCACTGAAAACAAAACTTTGGTTTTGGAAAACGAAACATTTAAGATGTCAGCTTTTTGTTTTGGGAAGAGCTCCACTTTGGGTCTCAGTTCCTGAAGTCAAAGGAAGCAGAATTTCACCTTGATTAAGCATAGCACAGGCACTGCAGAGACTGGGCAGAAAAGACAGAACCAACCATAAATTTAAATTTTTCCTTATTATACTCAAAAGCTGCCACCCCTGAGTAGCACTAACAGTGCCACCTAGGAAGCAGGAACTGAAAAATAACAGAAACTTGGAGAAATGTCATGTTTTCAATTAGAGTAGAATGCCACAAGCACACTTGTGTATATATCAGTAAAATGTGGAGTTGCTAATTTGATGGAAACATATAATCGCAAGGAACAGTCCAGTTGAATATTTGATGGTTCTCAGCAAGAATCAGGCCTTGGGGTTCAATTTTAAATGACCTTTCTCTCTGTAATCTGCAGATGGAGAAAGAATTATCATTAGGCTTGAGGTTTCTACCCAAAAGCCTGGCAAAACTTGACATTTCACTGAACTTGAAACCTCAAAGTGAACCTCAAGTGTGCAAACCTTATGGACTCAAATCAAAACAAACATATATCAGCAAGCAAAAACCACAGAGGTTCACATTGGTCTAAGCACTGAGCCATACTGGCTACTGGCCAGGGCATGAAGAGCCCTACACGTCACACAAAATACCAGCAGAAGTTTAGTGACCACGGGGAATGGCTAGACACACAGTGCCATAGTTTAGAGACACTTAGGTCAATGTCATCGGAGAGCTCAAGCTCCAAAGCCATCTATCTGCATTGTACCTCTTCAGTAAGGTAAAATTTTTTGAGGAGTTTTATATGATCACAGCTACTTTGCTTCTTGATGGCTTTCTACAAAGCTATCTCCTTGCTGAGCTGTAGGGTGTCTGGAAAGGAGATCTAACTACCTCCTCATAAAAAAAGGACACATTTTAGTTTTCCAAATAGTTAAGAAATAACCCTGATTCCACCTTTTCAGCAGAATTTTCAGTAAAATGTACTAGAATCTGCCTAGACCATCTAAGTGAATGAATGTGAAAAAAATAGGGAAATGGTGTTTCTGTATTTACAGCACAGAGATGTCCATGACAAGAAACTGGTAAAGCACTACAGTTCTGCACTTTTCTCTTGCAGTCATCTGAAACCAGAACAATTTATTTGAATTCACTGACTATTCAATACTACTCTTAGAAAAATTTCCCAAATTAATTCAATTTTCCATGGATGTGTGATGGACAGTTTATTGCAATTACCCTCTCAAAGTTTCAGGCATTTCAGCACTGGCCACACATGCTTGTATTGGCCAGCTCTTTAATCATATTTGAGAACCTGTTTCCAGTGTGAATACAAATGCTATCTTTAAAATTTGAGTGATGTTTTCTCTATATTCACCTATGTTTGATTGTTGTATGCTGTAAAATGCCCACATACTTTAAAAGACTGAGTCTACAGAACTTAAGCTTTGTCCTGTTGAAAGTCTGCAAACTGTGTGAGAAAGAACACTTCAGCAGCAGTCCTGTAAATGTCAGCAAGGCCAGATAGCATTAGAGATTTATACTGAGAGACGAAGACGCTTTCCATTTAATTCAGAATTGAATTCAAAAGCAGCCAATTTAGATCTTTGATGTGAAGTGTTCTTTCAACGTCAAATCCCATTAGAAAATTAGGACCTGATTCTTGTTTATATGAGAATATAAATGAGAATGCAGGACAGTGGCAAAGGAGAAACTATATTCATGACAAAGCTAAGGTTTGGGATTAAACTTTTTTTTACTGTTCTGGAGCAATCTGAACTGNTGTAAAACACGTTGGGACATAAGTTAATGTAGAGGACTGTAATTATTGTAAATATGTAAAAATAATATAACATTTGAAAAAACTACATGGAAGCATGTGTTAAAATGTACAGCTTGCTGTAAAATAGGAATGTTTCACTATCTCACTTGTCATTGAATTTTCAGTGATCTTATAATTCCCTTTTATTTTCTTGAAAATGTAAAATAACACTATTGTGACATAATTCTGGAATATTTAATTGCTGCAAAACACATCAGTTAAGCTACATTACCAAAAACGTGACCACTGAACTGTGTCATACATCTTCCATTAAATTTGCATTCATTCTGCATCACGACTTTGATTTTGACTCCAGAACTCAACTGTTGCTTTGTTAGGTAAACCAGCACTTCAAGAAGAGAATGCAATCTGAACATAAAAGTTCCTCATGCCACTACCCTAACTTCCTTAAGAAGTCTCATAATTGTTAGTATTGGGTTAATGAATATAGAATACAAGGAAAAGTGATGCAAATTTCAGGAAAGGAGGAAGTTGTGCAGTCTATCAGTTCTTCCCTGTGAGGATGGTGAGGCACTGGAACAAGCTGGCCAGAGAAGCCGTGGATGCCTCATCCCTGAAGGTGTTTAAGGCCTAGTTGG
>VYZP01048508.1:0-27005 GCA_013400635.1 Hypocryptadius cinnamomeus | reverse complement strand
TTTTCAATTGTATATTTCATTGATATTTACAAGAATTGTTGCCAGAATTTATAGCTTTATAACCATATAATTTGTTCATCAGGTTGGTGCTTTTTGCTTCTCCTCAGGTTTGAACTCGAATTTGCTAATGTTATAATTCCTTTTTGTTTCACATCTGAACTTCTAAATATTATTTTAGTGGACATAATTTACCCCCTTCTGCCCTTATGGGAGGTTTATAACATTACCTAATTATTCACAAGTTCTCTATGCTTATTTTCATCTTCAGGCCCCCAAGCTGAAGTTCTTCAGATGAGTACTTAGAACCACAACTGAAGTGTGTAGAAATTGCTAATACAACATAGTGCATTCCAAATTGAATACTTTAAACAGGTGGAGACTGAACAAGTGTCCACATTACTGAGGAACAATTTTACTGCTGGTGTTTGTCGCATTAAAAATTTGCGCCCAAAACCTTATAAAGGTTCTTCTAACTTCACTGTGCTTGCAATGTCATAAATGGTATAATTTAGGGCATTATTTGAGACACAGAAGTAACTGGAGGCATATTTCAGTTGACCTATAAACCTTAATATTTTGATTACTTTTGCAAGTATTTGCAACACATCTCATCTGCTACTGTACTAAGCAAGCAGTATTCATGACAGAACTACAGCCTCCTGGCAGGGGCATGGGAAAACAAATTAAAAGCAAAGTACAGCAGAGCTTAGGAAAGAAGGTGAGGAGCCTGATTATTATCAGAAATGAAGACAGTCCAAGGAATAAACTGAAGAAAAGCATATTTATTCAAAAGCCCTAAAATTAGACCTATTTAGACTCATATAATAAGTTCTTGCTTACATTCTACTGCCTTCAGTATGACAGAAGCCTGTACTTCCCCGGTCTTTGCTGGGAAAGACCCTTTCCTGAGTCAGGACTACAGATATTATTCTGACTGAACAACATAAAGGCCTCAGATGCATGTTATTAATTTGTGAACTGGAGACATATTTAACTGTATACAAATTGTGAAAATTTTTAAAGAGCTTTAAAAATAATTATGGCAAACAGGTTGAATGCTTCCTGGTCTTACATCCAACCCAAGAAGTCATCTGAAAATGTCTCTGCACTCAATTGCCATTTAAAAGTTGAGTCAATCCCTCTGACTCCAACAACCGTTATGAGATTCAGCTTTGGAATATTTGTTTTTGCTCATCATTAACATCCCATCCTATGATTTCAAGCATTTCAAAATATCTCAAAACAAAGCTGGTTAGCAGTGAAGCATGGTCTATGAAAACATGACTCCAAACTAGAAAATCTTGCTATTCATCAGATTTGGACCCAACAAACAGGTGGTGCTCCACTGATATTTTTTAAGTACTTAAAATGTTAAATATTTAGAGATCTTGTTGAAGACATTTTAACCAACCTAACTGTTAAGTTGAATAAGTTGAATAAATGAAGTTGACACCCACCCGTGCTATCAGCCCATATATGTTTTATGGCTAATGAAGGCCGAACCTCCTCCAATTTAGCAGAGAGGAATTCCTTCTGTAAACACAAATTCTTTTACTTCTGTGCATGCCAAAATAACCTTTACCTCTAAGCTTACAGTTTCACTAATAAGGTCTATGGCCACTGTTAATGAACTTTCTCTGGATAAGCTTAAGCAAGACTAAGAATGAAATTAAAATATCATAAAGCACCTTAGTGTATCCTTTGCTTTATTTATTTCTAGTATAAATGACTGTCTAATTGGCACAAATCCTAAACTACATCTTTCTGCCATCAACCTACATAGGATCATCTCCATGAAAGCAGGGGTGGGGTTTTTTTCAGTAAACTATGCCTTCTTAATCCAACAATCTTCACCCCATTACCTAAATTAAAAAGACACCTATTTCTGGATGTACTTCTCTAACAAAGCATACTCAATTAACCTGCTGTCTTTGCCCTCCTTAAATCAACAAAAAACTTCTTCAGACTTGAATGGATTTGAATTTCGCATATGGTACCAAAACATCTTGATATGTGTCATGCTACAGACTTTTCGTTTATCCTGAGAGTGACTGCAAAGCTGCTGATGCACTGTGTGCAAACCCGATTTCTTTTGAGATAAATATATTACCTTTTTTCAACTTTTTGAATGTGAAAGGGCATGTGCCTGCAACATGAAAATATTTTCCAAATACTAAATTCTTGACAGAGTTACCAGTCAGACAGGAGACAGACTAGTCTCAAAATGAGTAACAATGATACATTCTTTTCTTTTCTAGAATTACATTTTTAAAGCACTTATAACCCAAAAACAGCCTAAACCAAAACAACAAAAAACCTCCACAAACAACTAAAACAACCCATCCTGAAAACAAAACAAAACCAAACCCTTGCTATTTTTAAACAAATGGTGAGAATGAGAAACATGTTTGCATTTGCTGTGCCTGCAGCAGGCCATCCTGTGGATCAGCTCTCAGCTGGACCATGGTCCGCTAACACCAATTTCTTTTGTTGGGATAACCAAGTTAAAATGAGTATACTTCTGTTACAGAGTCTGGCCATAAGCAGCAATCACTAACTGTCAAACTTATATTATATATACATTATAGATCCATATGTATGCAGGTACCACAGATTTTTACCCGTGCTGTTTCAATGGCCTTTGCTGGACCAGTGACACCTTTTCAGCCCCAAAGGGCTCTACTTCCCTCTACTTCTCAGCTTCCTGTGCTAGCAAAATGAAAGAAAAGGTTTTCCTCATAAAAAGAGTAGCAATACCACATACCATCCTCTCCAGAGGAGAAGGATGTCATGCTTGACACACACTGGTAAAAAATTAAATGCAAACCCACAACCACTACTGTTTTCTTTTTTTTCTTTCAGACCTAATAAGATTTTGATTGAAAATCAATTTTTGTTTCCCTGGATTATGGTTGCATTTGACAGGAAAACCATCCCAAAAACTAAGGAGTAATATCTGCATCATCCATGCTAACATGAAGTGAAGTAATGCCTTAACTCCAGGTCAGTGGGGCTGGTAAATACAGCTAAGATAATAAAAAATTGTAGATAACAAGGGCTCTGAGAAACACAGTACTGTGACTCGAATACAGACATCTGAATATGTTTCTTCTTGGCCCACATGCTGAAGATTTTAGCAAAGAATTAATTAGACATTGCTCTTTTGAAATGGACAGCCTCATGCAAAACTGCTGGAGGAAGTTAAAGGTTTTAATTTCCTACCCTGTAGAACACTACAGTTCTCAGTGAAAAAATTCTAGCATGCATTAAAGAGGAAAAAAGTTAAATATCCAAGGAAAAATTTTATTTTACAAAAGACATCTAAATTAGAAAAATAACCATCTTAATATCTCTTTGAAAAAAGGTAAAACAAGAAATAATCTAATGCATTTGTAGAAATATTTTTCCTCTAATCTTTATTTACAGAAAATTCTATTCACAGATCATTAAGTTGTTACATCAGAGAATTAAGGATGGCGGAGTGCAAATTCACCCACATTTCTTGTGTTCTGCTTCCTTTTAGATAAAGCTTTTTTCTAAATTTGCTGAGGTTTTAAGCACACTTGAGAAACAGTCATTGTTTTAATGTTTGAACTTTAAAATTATTGATTAAGTCCACACAGGCACTCAAGATTAACTGCAGTTTAATGCTGTCCACCTTTATGAATGCAGGAAAGGACATCTGTAAAATATGAGTATAACTCAAGTAACACAAGTTTGCACAGCTACAAAAAAAAGAGGCAACCAGAGCAAGATAAGAAGTGATTGAGTTAAAGATGAAAAAGTTTCAGGAAAACATAAAGGACAATCATTCTCTGGGTGGAAAATAGAGCCAGAAGGACATGGTGCAGAGATAAAAACACTACTTTGTTTGCACAACACTGTGAAATCCTTCCACGACAGCATACTTTTACAGTTTGCATATCTATGGTGCACACGATTTCTCAGAAAGAGGTATATCTTAATGATAAGCACAAGAAGGTGAAAATGGCAAAGTTTAGTTTTTCCACAAATACACTTTTTTTTTTTTTTTTTTTTTTTTTTTTTTTTTTTTTTTTTTTTTTTCCCCAGGGTTGGCCAATATTCAAGGATATGGAAATATCCCAGCCTGTTTAGTGTACAGGGGGCTTGGTGGAAATGGAACCCACACACCTGCCCACTGTTTTCCTACTTTACATAAAATGGAGATGAATTTGATCCCCTGTGTACAGTATCTGCAGAAAATACATACATCTACAAGCTACATAGGTCATAAATTGCCATCTGACATCAACTTGTACCCATTTGTACATGTCAACATTTTATCATCTGGTAAGCATACCACATACTCCTTTACACCAATTTCTACAGTACATCCATTTAAACATCTCTTTTTCAAGATCAAAATCAATCAGTAGAAACTGTACATGGAAAAGAAGAGGAAAAAGTGTTTGTATTAATCCTACCTAAGAAAAGATTTTAGAAAGGGATACATGGATTCCTGCTGAATGCACAGCAGTACAACATTCAGCAGTAATTTAAATCTATATTATATTTAATAAAACCACAGTGTGTTCTCTTGTCCTATTAAAACTGCATTCTACCTTACCAGGTCTGAATAATTTGTATAAAATTGATTGCTACAGTTCTTAGTAAGAGCTATAATTGCATTCCTGGTATAACTTAAAATGGTAACCTTATCTTAATTAGTAGCATGCTACAGAAATGCTTCTGAAAGCTGTGGAGGATTAACCTGCATTTTTTAACTGAAGCCTTGGGGTTGGGTTTTTTGTAATGTTTTGTTGGGTTTTTTTCTAATTTCTTCTCTAACACAGGAACTGCTGCTAATTTATTGTAAACAAAAAAGAGCAGGGGCTGGGACAAGGGAACACTGCCCTTCGAAGACCTGGGGGAAAACTTCACACAGTCCAATCCCAGCACACACTGCAGATGAAAAAATTCTGATTAATTACAGAATGAATTTAAAAAAAATGAAAAACAACGCCAAAAAAACCCAGCTTAAACACACCACCATCCCAAAACAAAACCAACTCAAAAGATTCACATGAGCAATGTGCTGCAGACACCCATCAACAGGGTCATGACAGAACCAAAAGTAACTCCAAAGCTGCAAGTACAGCTGCCTACCCAGCCCATCAGCCACCCAGATGCTGTCCAGCTGGTGTGACTTCTGGAAGCATACACTTCACAATATGGCAAAGGAATATCACTGCTTTGTGAGAGTCAGAAAAATTATTAGTAAAATTTGGTGGCAAGTGACTAAAAGCCCTTTATGCAAATGCTGTTATCCTGCTCTGGCCTGAGTTTGGGGGAATTTTATTTTATTTGTTGACTTTCTTGCTGCATTTAAGCATATCAATATTGCTGTTCTGTGGAAAAGTGATACAGCTTTCTAGCTTAATAAACAAATAATAATCAGGTTTATTTAGAAAACAACTCATGAAGCAGCAGCTGTATAAGGCATCTACTCACAGGAGGCAGTGCTGGAACTGCAGTCTGCAAAAGGGTCCAAATGCTTCCAAATTTTGTCATATATTTTACCATTGTTTGTGCTGCTGTTCTGCTCAGCACTAATTTTATGAGTCCCATCTTAATACAGCAAAAATAACAAAACCAAACAAAACAATGCCCATTCCTTACTAATAATTTCCTTGGACTTCTGTGCTTTTGAACATGCAGCACAGTATAACTACAGTGAACTACCAAGCAGTAAAGGCCAGGATTAGGGTTCCAATAAATTACTTTCTGTAACTGCATCTTTTCCAAATTAACTTCTATTCCCTACTTTTCAGTGGCAAGGAAACATCCAGCTTTTTAGCCCGGTTCACTGGTCTTATCCCAGGCCCCGTAGGGCACAGCCTGCTCTGAAGGCTTCTGTGTGCACCTATCTGTATGAACACAGCATGATGGGATTCTCCATGCTGTGCTGGAGCTCCACTGAGCCAATTATGGATAGAGAAGCAATAAGGTGGCACTTCAGAATTGCTATAGTGAATCTGCTTAAAAATGAGCACATGAAACACGGCACACATGCATATGTATGTGGGCATCCCTGAACACATCCCTGCATTGTCTCCTGATGTTTCACTTTTCACATGCATGTAAAATTATTAAAATTATTAAAATTATTAAAATTATTAAAACCTCCTCCAGAAATGATGAGACCTTTCTCAGAGCTGTAGCATTTTCCTCGCTGAAGCAATACACTTCTGTAAGGTGAAACGTGCACTCCTTGTTTTTTTTAAGGAGAAGGCCCACAAAACAAGAATCTGCATTACTTTATTGTTCAGTATAGTGAACAGATGCCTACAGACTTTTTATTTAATTACTAAGGAGTTCACTTTTTGAAATGAGACTGATTCACATCTCAGCTTTTTCTTTAACTTTTACTGATGATATGGAGTGGAAAGAGAGGAACTGAATGAAAATCATCACTTATCCATGACTGCCTGCTTACTGTTTCTGCTTATGGCAATGCACGAGCAGAACAATCAGCTTTGCCTCTGGTGTGAGCCCAGCCAGTCCGTTAGCTAGTCCTTATAAATCCATCCATCACCTCTATGAAAGTCACTGCCTTCCTTTTACCAAAGATAATGTATGTTATAGGGATTATACCACTGCATGCAAAGTCATTAAAGAAAGATAGACCACAATTTATGACTGAGTGTGTGGACAGCAGGGCATTATTTTAACCATAAAATCACAATCTGCAAGGAGAGTGGCCAAACCAGAAGAGCCATTAAAGACTTATAATTAACATCAATCAATATGACACTACTGTTGACATCTTTATTACTTTAAATACACTAATCAAATACTTCTGCATTCAGATAGGAAGATTGATAGGCAGACAGGCAGAGAGAACATCCCTACAGAGAGCAATTTTAAATTATCTATTCAAAAGGTAACAAAAAATAAGCACACCAGGATAATCACATGGAAATGCAGTGCACTGAACAAAACCATTTTCATCTGGGATACTGGACCTGGTATGGTCAAGCTTGCATATGGGATACATCAAATCAGCCCTGTAAAAATGCATACGTGTATGCCTTAGCCATGCAGGCAGCTACTGACTCTCCTAAACTGAGAGAACACATTTTCCATAGACATGCCCTGCTGTAGGGTATTTTGCACTAGAAAAATAAATGAAGCACTGGTCCTCACAGCACCACTCTATTTTTTATCTCTACTTCTTCCCAGACAGGAAGTTAGACAGAAGAATATCACGGCATTATTTGCATATCCACCTTTGTGACTGTCAATACTATCTAATTGCATCCACATGCAATTTTCTACCACACAGACACTAAAACACATTGTTACTGCTGCTGCTAATACAAACATTTCAGTACTAAGGAACAAGAGAGTGTTTCACTTCTCAGGCCCCATGTTCTTGTACCTTACTAAATATCTTTTTGAGGAGCAGCTCCTTTTTCCATGAGGCATTGGCTTTGACATTCAAGAAAGGAGAATTGCATGAGTACCAATGAGGAATCAAATAAATGCATGCCAGTTCTTTTCAGAAAATATGTTTTGGAAGGAATCAAATGATGGTGCTCCCAACATTACATAAGGTTTTAAGAACCCCTGCTTGTTTTCTATTTCTATTTTTCTATTATTCAAGAGGGGATAATATTACTTTTTAAAGAAAAAAATGCAACAATTGTGTATTTATTTAGATCACATTTGGTTGTAAGTAATAGCTTGTTATAATATGGAAACTCACCTTGGAAAGACATGCATGGTTTTCTGTCCTCTAGAAATTAAGTGGAAATAAGCGCTGCTTTTACTTATTAAAGGCCTTATGTTGTGCTTTTCCTGGTGAGCACCTTTTTTTTGGAGAGGCCAGTGGCAGCCTGCAGATCATCTTGCACGTGCAATGGGCATGAGGATCCACAAACCTCTGCAAAATCCACTGGAAAATGGCAACACCTCTTCCCTAACAGGCTGAGCTGCCTGGAGGGCTGAGCCACGCAGCATCCCTGAGCCATCTAGCCTCCAAAGACCTGGAAAGCATCTTCAGTCAGTGATTTCACTCATCCTTCTCAGCTCTATAGCAGGGAACTGAACTCTCACATAACATGTGAAAGCCTTACAGAGCACTAAGTAATGAGAAAAATGCAGTAATTTGTCTATTGAAAATCCGATTAGTTTAAGCCAATATTTATCAGATCACTCTCCTTAAAACATTTTACTTCAATTTTAAATGAGTTACACTAATTTGGATTGGACCGTCCTTCTCTAATGAAACTGCCAAGCCTTTCAGACGCTTTAATTCATTTCCAAACACAGTGAAGCCCCATAAAACAAGCAGAAAGAGACTGCTAAATGTATGTAGGGTTGCAGTGCATTAAAACAAACTAATGTATCGAGTGACAAAACATAATGAATGCTTTTACAGAGGGAGGAGCTGAGACTGAGGTCTGAAGGGACAACCCGCAAAGCAGGCAGCCAGCCATCTGCCTACCAGGATCTCCTCTGCATCCTGCTGCAAAAGCAGCTTCTGCCCAGAGGTCTGCCCAGATCCCCACTGTCCACTCAAGATATTCCCGGCTGCTGTCATTTACCCACTCAGTGGGAATGTGTCACTGTCATATTTTCTGGAAAAATCTCTTTGCCCAGGATTTCTCTCCTGGGAAGCTGAGAAGCCTCAGAGAAAAATGTAAATAATAATTATCTGATTTGCTTCTCCTGTTTTGCTGCTTTGGAATGTGGTAGGTGATTGTTTTGTTGGTTTCATGTGAATTGTTTTTACTTAATGGCCAATCACGGCCAGCAGTGTCGGACTCTGAGGAGTCAGTCACAACTTTTCATTATCATTCTTGTTAAGCCTTCTGTCTGTATCCTTTCTCTATCTTTAGTATAGTTTTAGTATAGCATTCTTTAATATAATATAATATCATAATATAATAAATTAGCCTTCTAAGAACATGGAGTCAGATTCATCAATTCCTCCTCTGTCCTGGGGACACCAGAAGCCACCACAGGAACGCACATCCCCTAATCTGAGCAGAGGATTGTGAAAGAGTCTCCGATTATTAGTTTAATCACACGACCTTATCATTTGTGGTGAACAGCACAAAGCAGTAGGTAGGCACAGAAGAAGGTCCCGTGGCAGAGCTGTGTGCAGGGAAGGGACAGCCCTGCCGGGGTGCTGCCGCTTCCTGCGCCCCACTGCCAGCCTCTGCCGAACCCTAAACAATATCTCCATCTGAGCGAACATCCTCACTCGCAAAGGGGAAGGGTACGACTCACAGCGGCATTGTTCGCAAATAGCCAGCTCGCTCGGCATCTGAAAGGGACTGACACTGTGTTTTCCACAGATACATCTACAAAATAAGTAATATAAGCATCAGGTATAATGTGTTCACCAGCGTGCACAGCACTGCACACCGCTGCGTATCTAGGTTCTCCAAACTGATTTTTGTGTGCCTTAGGCTTGTTTTGGACAATCATCTATGAACAAAAACTTTGAAAATTCTTTCCTTTTGAGAGTGGAGCCCAAAAACCAGGTGAGAATCACTGGAACTGAGGAAAAAGGGAACCTGTGAAGGTATGGGTGGATGCTACCGCAGAACAGAAGACACCAAAAGGAAAGATGACTATGTGGAGAGCAGGTGAAGATGGTAGAAAGAAGAGATAGACAGAGCAGAGTAAGAAAACAGAATGAGGAATATCAGGGGTCCTGTAAAACTTCCATTAATTACATATTAATTTTCTACTTGCATTTACATTTATGTTCTGTGAGCATACATCAGTAGTTTTGCAGATTAAAGTTTGCCATTGCCACCATACATACTACAGTCTCTTCATCTTTCGTGTTACCCTACACAGCCCAGGAACAAACTTTCCCTGACAAAGATACAGTTTCCAGCAGAATCTGGATGAAATTCTGCACCTTATCCACTCTTCCTTTTTACCTGAGATCACTGAATGCCCTTGATCCATGAATCCTACATTTTTTATCTCCTCACAGGAGGTTTTAGGATGCTTGTAAGTACAAGGTGGCAGCATAAGAGGTGGCAGCCTTCATGTGACCTGCTTATGTGTGTGCTGTGTTCTTTCTAGTGGGTCTTGAGTGTTAACCTGACAAACCAGGAAAACTTATCGAAAAAATTATTTCCTGCATGACACCCTCCTTCTACCTCTCTCACAGTTCCCTTCCACACACCATGCCCCTCCACATTGCAATGCACATCACTGCTGTCAGAGCGGCATGAAAATGTATGCAGGTACAACACCGGCCTTTTACAACTGTCTGAGCCAAAGGTATTAATCATCAACTGGGATTTGAAAATCATAACCAGGAGACAGCAGTCGCGACAGCTCTGCAGCATAATGACAAAATATGCAGAGCAACGTGGAAGAGGAGAACACACTCTGTGTCTTTTAGTCTCTGTGCAATTGAGAGGTATGTTAATAAGCATGTTCATTTGAATGGCTTTTATTGTAACAATAATTTTCTTGTTCCGCTGGTTTTTTTTTTATTATATTCCTTAGAGTAATAACATTAATCAAGGCACTTCTACATGGCATTGTCAAAGAAAAAGCATATCCTGAGTAAGCCTGCCTATCACAGAATGACTAGTGAATGCTTCAAGATTTATCATGGGCCGTGAGATCACATATTCCCCACACAGGCAACGTGCACAAACACACACACAATTTTTCATAAATTATTATAGCATAGCATAGGTATGGTAGAGGAGAATAACTACTTCTTTAACTTAAAGGTTTATGCCAACATTTCATGCAATCAGTTGAATAATAGGACTCTCCATAAGATAAAGTTCCTTTGAATAATACATGGGCTAGAAAGACTACATTTAAATGAAAATGCATGAGCTGGGTTTTTAGTCACTTTGTGTGACAGTAGCAAAGGCAAATTTTCAGCAGGGCTTCTTTTGAGGTGGTGTGGGTGCACAGAGCATGTGGTGAGTTTTCACCTCAAGTGCAGGTACAAGACCTTGCAGAAATGGTATCCACATCCCTGCCATCTGCACCACCAGCACTCTTTGGCCAACAACAGTTCCACAGTGTCTACACACCCCAACACATAATCACATGCTTGAAACTTCTGGAGTTGGGATGGTATAAGTTACATAAGAAAAGCTGACCTTTGGAAACACAACCCACATCTCCCAGCACACAAGCCCTGAAGGCCAGTGCTGTTCTGAGCCCACCAGCCAGAGCCCCAGGAGGCTGACGGGTGCTCATCCCAGCCACTGCCTGTGCCTCACTGGAGTGAGTGCTGGAGGAGTGACCTGGGAGAGTTCAGCGCCGGGAACTGCTCTGGCAGCCTCGCCCTGTCCTCGCGTTACCCCTTGGGCTTGCCAGCAATGATGACAACTTTGCTCCCTTTGAACTGTCTGACGGAGCACGAGGGCTGACTTCAGCTGGCTCCTGTGCAAGGCAGAGTGCGCCGTGCCTGCACCACAAAAAATCTGTGGGAGCTCAGCTATTGACTCCACGGGCTGCAGCACCAAGTCCTTTGGAGTGGCTCCTTGTATAACCAGCTTGAGAAACAGTCTGTGGTTTCCTTTAAGAGCCATTAGAGACTATTACATAGTTTTATGTCTAGAACTTAAAATGCTGGTATCTAATACAAACCCAAAACTTAATCACAGAATACATTTGATATTTACCTATGGCTAAAACTTGCTCAATTACACTTTTCCAACAAACATGACACATATTATGCAGCACAATAACACTCAGCTGAGGACAGCATATATGCTACCAAGCAGAGGAAAATAGACATCTTAAAAATTAACAGCCTCTTGAGATATGCAAATACCTTAATTCCATGTGGTTGTCCAAACAGTTGTTGCAACACGAGCTCTTTTATGGGTTATTTGATACTTACAAGGGTCACTGCTCACTGATTTAAAGGCAGAGTCCACTCCTTTATTCTTCTTCCTAATTTCTATTTTGTTCCAGTTCTGCTTATTCTAGTCTGTTGCACTTGGCATTAGGATCTGTGACAATTGTTTCTCATACAAACTGCAGTTCACACATTTGCATTCTCTTCCCTATATAATACCCTTACAGCTACCTCGGCAAAAAATTAAATGTAACTTATTGGTTGAATGTCACTTGTTCCAACATCATCATTGCAGGATAAAAATAAAAACCCCAAACACTAGGTGTCTTCATTTTAGCATCTGGAAAACATGTGCATTAGGAAGTTTAGACATATTCCAGAAACAATAAACAAACACTGCCAAGTTCTTTCACTGGCCTACAGTAAAAGCCAGCACAGAGGAAAAATATCCCATACTTTAAATCCCAACTATTCCATGTAACTCAGGCTTTTAATATTTAATAGTAAGCAAAACTTATCTCTAAATCTATACCTTTGCACAATAACAAATTTCAGTAACTTATTGCTAATAAAAATGTATCCCATTTGTCATATTTATTTATAAAATACCAATTACATGCACAAAAGCCTGAAGCTTAAAACTGAAGCTGCTCATGATGTTTACGAAACTGAGGGCTAAATGTGCTCCAAAGCAATGGGATATCTTGCCAAACTCTGCTGGCCACTCTGCCCCTCCCTACTTGGAAAAAGGCTTATGTGGGGGGAAAAAGGGCTGTAGCTCTGCCTAGAGATATGTTGCAAGGGATTGATAAGGTTTGGGATTTATTTTTCTTTTTTTAAATGCTGGTTTTAACTTTTCCTTTTTTTTCTTCATCTACAGGCAGTTTGTTGGGACTGTTCACTTTGTTGGTTTCTATCTCCTGCCTAAAACAATAAAACTGTAATTTCTTGAAATTCTGAAACTCTTCTTGAGTAACTAGAACAGCCAACAAGAAAAGCTTTTCCTATCTTTCTGTTAAAAACAGAGGTGGTATGCTGTTGTGGTTGGGCTTTCTAAATTCTCATTTTATTTTTTTTTCTATTGTTGTGTTTAGGAGACAATGTCTGATTAGTGCAGGAAGAACTTATGTTGCATGCTGCTAAATCCATTGAAGCAAGAGCTTTCCAGTAGTGATGGCATAGTTATGTCGTGATATAGTTATGTTTCTTATCTGCTGGCTGCTCCATGTCTGTGTATACAGCGCCATATGAACTATTCAAAGTTCTGTATGTTTTATTATATGCATATTGCCATGACATTTACATTCTGCATGAAAAGAGGGAGAACAGCAAATGTGGTGAGTGGTCATGAGTTAGGAGTAGAAGTTCACGTCAGGTTAGGGAAAAGCCACTGCACATTAACCATGTCTTGTAAGGGCTATGATAGCTTGGGAACCACCACCTTCTCCTTATGAAGTCTCTCACAGATATTAGGGAGAGAAGTAATATTGGAGACTCTCATGTTGGAGACTAGGTTGGGTTTAAAGCAGAATAAAACACTGCCCTGGTAGAAATAAATATTGGAGTAAATCAAACCTGGTATAAACACTACATGAATGCTGACTGTATTTACTTATGATTCCAGCCACTCCCCACTGGCCAAGGGCACCCCTGTAACAGCCTGACCCTGAGCATGCCAAACAAGCCTTGGCACAGGCCCAGTTTTGCAGGTAGGTCTACATTTCTTGTCTGACTGAAATTCAACATGCACTTGTATCAAGAGGATGAAGAGGACCTAAGGAGTAGGGTTAGATGGCTGCAGTGTTCAGATACACAGCTGAAGGCTCAGTTTACCCTGTCCCAAGTGGTGGTTCTAGAATTTCTTAACACTGGCTGCAATGTGCTGGCAATGCCTGCCACCAGTGGCTGCCCACAGGTATCACACAAGGACCAGCCATGCCCTGTGGCTCCTCCTGTGGAAGACAGACAACAAGTAATTGAGCAAGGTAACCACAGGGTTTCAAAAGGGGAGCCCCCACCTCATTTTACTCCTAGAATGCAGGTATGGTCTTGTTGCACCGTGCCATTTATATGTTGTAATAATTGGCTTGTGACATTTCCATTCTTTTTGTAAGCAGTTGGTGACAAGCTGTGTGTTAAGTGGTCTCGTGACTATGGCAGTAAGTGGCACCAAGTAGAAATTTTTGTACATTCGAGTTCAGAAAAAGAAGTCTCATTTTGCGTCCAGAGACATTAGCTCAAACAAGTCAAGAAAGAAAATACCCTCTTTTCATCTCCAACTATAGTTCCTAGACAAGAGAAAAAGAATTCTCAAGAGTGACATTATGAGAAAGAAATTTTTAAAAAATAAAATTTCAACCGAAACTCAAGAGCTATAGTCTGGCAAAAGTTGTATTCCACTTTTCTGCTCCAGCTCTAAAAGTTTACTTTGTGAGCACAAATATTTGTTGAAAGTGCCTTGTCTCAGTCAGTGATTCACTTTTCAGTTTTTCACAGGCAGTTTTTACAACACCATTTATACCATTGACCTTGGCCTGAAAAATAAATACAGACCATAGCCATCCAAGTAGGCTATAAACTCTGCTAACCAACTTTACAGCTCTTAAATCCTATTAGGCTCCCTTATACAGTTTAAAGCCCCTCTAAGGCATTTATCCCCATGAATATACTTGTGTATGCACGGAAGGTAAAAGGGTTTGTCTGGAGAAGAATTTGGTTCTTCAGAGTCACCTTGCAAGTTTCTGACATGTCAGGTCAGAAATTTGACATGCCAAGTAAAATCAAAATCCTGGTATTTCAGGATTCCTAAATAATGAATTTAGGAATTATACTGGCCAATATACTGTTTTCTCAGATCTATTGATTGATAACATAAACACCACAATATGATGTGTGCACAGAGATTCCTTACACCTTTTTCATTGGTAGAGAGATTATAAAATAGATATATCACCTCAATTTACTAGAATGAGATCTGCTTTCATGTCAGTTACCTAAAAACCCCTACTCATGGTCTATTGTTCCACAAGCACACGCAGTAAGCATGTTTTTAAACAACAACAACAACAACAACAACAACAAATTTTTAAAAAAAGAGCCCTTTATAAAAAAAGATAAATTCCACTGATTTTACTGGGGATGGGTGGGGAGAAGGAAGATTCCACGAAATAAGTGACTTGGTGCCTCAGTAAAGATAGCAAACTCAGCAAACTCTGTTAATTTTAAGTATTTTTGGTGTTTGTTTTGTTTTCTTTTCTTTTCTTTTCTTTTCAAGAGCTAAAACTTCAAAACCAACATAAGAATAACCTAGTCCACCTCTGGGTTCAGCAGTTCCAATGTGCATATATGTACCTTAGTAAGTCCAAGTCCTGGTTTAATTCTTAAACAAAATTAGTTTTTATTTAGTTTTAACATTCGACAACTAAACCTTTTCTGAAGGAAGTACTTTTATACCAGACTATGCTCTTTCTATTTTCTAAACATTCGGATTCTTTAAGTAAATGTAACACAACCATAAGTAGCAGAAAGGAACGCATAGTCATTAATAGCATAAATACCAAAGCATAAATTAAATATAGCCAGTTCTAAAATGTAAATAGACAGCAAAATGATTATTCAAAGAGCTGAAAGTATAAGCTTTCTCTTATTGGTAACATGCTGTAGTTATCATAGGTACTGTCGCTAGATTATACTGTGTGTTATGGAATTCATATGCATAGACATATGCAATATTTCTTGATGAAACACCCAAACAAGGAAGTTAGAATATAATAGGTGTTTGTGAATATCACCAACTCATAAAGAGAAACTGGTGTGTTAAGTTGACATACCAATTAAACCAGAAGACTAACAAACTTGCTAACACAAGTTGTAGCTTGAAAAGAGTACTCTAAGCACCCGAGTCTTACAGCCACTGTTGCTGGGGGAAAGAACTGAGATCATTGTCCAGAGTTACCTGGGATCAATACTACAGACAAGTTGCATTACAATACACACTTTGGTGTTTATACTCAACTTGGAAACTTAACTCAGAAGCAGTTAATGTGGAGCAGGGTCATCACAAAGCTTTTCCCAAGAGTGGCAAGAGTCAGGGCAACAGGTTACTCTATCCCAATNAGACCAAGGGAAAAAAGTGTCCTGGTCTGCCTTCATGAGTTTCCAAGAAGCTGGGACTTTTTTAGAGCTCACTTTCTTGCAGAATTTTCACAAGCTTAACTCTGAATAACTACATATCTTTGTGACAAAAGGCTTAACATTTACCACTTAAATTAGGTTTATTTACAAACACAAATAATTATGTAATTATGATGATGATTATTATTGTTAGTACTTCGCCATAAGTGTTTTTCTATTGTCTGTCTTTGAATAAGAAGCATATGTGGTTTGCAGACCATTCTGCTGGAGGTGTACTGCTGTACCAGGCAACACATTGACAGAACATTATGCAAAGAATAACCAAATTCCACCATGAAACAAAAAATTTTGAGCTACCAAAAAAATAATTAGCAAGAGTGGCAAGAGTCAGGGCAACAGGTTACTCTATCCCAATCCCAGAGAGGAGGAGCTCTATAGTGAGGAGAACCATAATGTATCCAAAAAAAATGTGCAGAAAGAGATAATGTCAAGAAACTTTGCTAAAGACATTTAAATGGCAAGGAAATCATACGACTTTATAAGGCAAAATGGAACTAAGAAATGTTTAGGAAAAAAAAGAAGTCTCCAGATCCTTTTGGTTGGTAAATATACTTCAGACAAAAACTGTGGACTTAATTTAATGCAGGAATTACTTTTTTAAATTTTCTTGTATAGACAAATCAGCCTTTTCAGAATTACTTTCCTTAGTTTAAAACACATGTAAAAAAAAATGCAAAAAATTCTTCCTAATCTGTAGCTTTGATGAAAGATGAACTAGTGGGGCTGCTGCTGAGGTTGTATTCCTTTAAATCTTTGATGCTGATGTAAAAGTATGTGCTCGCCAGTCTGATGTTTTTAATAATTGTCAGCACAGTGTCACTGGACTTATATACATCTTGATGAGAAAGTACTAAAACAGGAACTCTGCTTCTGCTTCTTAATCTGTTGTACTCGCATCAAAGCCAGACCCTATATAAACAGGAAACTGGAATGGGCCTGATAATGTATTACCCACAGGACTGAAGCTTTAAAGGAGACTGGGCAGACAAACAGAGCTACAGCCACTATTGCATTTGCACTGATAAAACAGTCGTTCCGCAGCAGATCATCATCCTTCATGAAGCCAAGAACTATAAAGTCCTCTGTGATTGCCAAAGGTTAAATAGCTGCACCTAAAACCAAGTCTCAGCAACACCAAACTATACACAAATTTTCAGCCACCTTGAAACATCAAAGGTGAAACTGTCAAAAGGACCTGAAGTCCCATTCCTAAAGCAACTCAATTCCATCAACTTTGTTTTTGATTTCCATCATCCAAAACAATGCATTTGCTTTTGAACATTTAATCTCTGGCCTGCTAGATGTCCAATAAGATTCCAGAGCTGAGTGTCTGCAAACAACTAATTAGTGTGACCAAGAAATCAATCCTGTAAGCACTCATCTCTCTTTTTTTTTTTTTTTAATTTACTAATATGAACAGTTGTAAATTGTTTTTAGAAGCAGCAAACAATTTAGTTGTGGCTTGAAAAAAGCCTACAGGAAAATACCATGCAAGAAAGAGCACAATGCCTTCAATTTTAAACTATGTGTTATGTGGCCTAGTGGACTGCCAGTAATGTGCACATGCCACTGCTATTTAAAGTAATCTTCCAGAGCATTGAGGAAATTCACTAGAAGGCATTAATGAAGATATCAGAGAGGTTTATTATAATAAGTAGGGCAAAGAGTGGAAAGGAGACTAAGTTCTGCAAACCCCATGCTGGGGACCTTCAGAGGCATGATACAACAGAGAAATCTGCGCCAGAATGCTAATCCTGAGGTCTTCCCTCTGGGTCACAGGGTCTTGACTTCTAAGGACACAACATCCAATCCAAAGTGTGGAGGGAAAAAAAAAAAAAACCAAAACAAAACATGAAACTTTCTTTCTATAAGATAAAGTTTATGGTATGAATAAATAATAGTGCATAGCATCATTAATAGGGGTCTGGATTACCAGCATTAGAATTTCAAAAGATTACAGATACTGTGCTGTTGTGACAGATTAACTGTGCACCTAATCAGGCAGTAATATCTTTCACCAGCTCACAAAGTCATATTAGAGTAAAAAACACAAAGCAAAGGAACTTACAGGCACAAAAATGTTTCCCAAAACATAAAAAAACTCTACAGATGTGGTGTGCCTGTTATCAGGAAGTGAGATTTTCTTTGCTTTACATCACAATGAGGTTTTCAGTTACTCTACAGCTGTTTCTCCCCATTTCAGCTCATAAATGTGCATTGTAAAAAAAATTGACAGTGAGGCAGTCTTTCGTTTTAACTGAAAGTTGAGGAAAAATACATTAGTTAGGTATTTAATGTACAGTTCCTAGATGCCCAGTAATTGTGCTGTGTTCAGTTTAAGATTAAAGTTAAGATTATTTTTCCACTGCACAGTCACTATATTTATACATTTTTTTATTTCAAAGAATCACAAGATGGGTCAGATTGGAAGGCACCTCAGTTGGTCACCTGGTCCCACCTCCTGGCTCAAGCAGGGCAATCCTAGAGTACATTGAACAGGATTCTGTTCAGATGGTTCTTGAATCTATTGCATGAGGGAGACTCCAAAGCCTCTCTGGCCAATCTGTTCCAGTGTTTGGTCAGCTGCACAGTAAGGAAGTTCTTCCTCATATTTAGGTGGAACTTTCTGTGCATCAGCTTCTAGCCATGTGTTCTTTTGCTGTTGCTTGACACTGTAAAGAGCCTGGATCATTTTCTTGGTATCCTCCCTTCAGATACTGATAGGCACTGATGAGGTCCCCTCTCAGTCACCTCTTCTTGAGGCTGAACAGGCCCAGCTCCCTCAGCCTTCCCTCATAAGAGGATGCTCCAGTCCCTTGACCATTTTTGTTGCCCTCCACTGGACCCTCCACTGCCCTCCATCCAATAGCCCCATGTCTCTCTTGTCCTGAGGAGCCCAGAACTGGACACAGCACTCCAGGTGTGCCTCACCAGGGCTGAGCAGAGGGGCAGGATGACTTCCCTTGGCCTGCTGACAATGCTCTTCCGAATGCACACCAGGATCCCCCTGGCCTTCTTGGCTACCAGGGCACTGCTGGCTCATGGACAGCTTGCTGTCCACCAGGACTCCCAGGTCCTTCTCCACAGAGCTTCTTTCCATCAGGTCACCCCCAGCCTGCGCTGGTGCTTGGGGTTATTTGTCCCCAGGGGCAGGACCCTGCACTTGCCTTTGCTGAATTTCAGAAGGTTCCTTTCTGTCCATCCCTCCAAGCTGTCAAGGTCCCTCTGGGGTGTCAGACACTCCTCAAAGATTTGGGTCATCAGTAACTTGTCGAGGAGGTCCCTGCCCCTTCATCCAAGACACTGATGTATGAGTTAAACAACACTGGGCCCAGCAGAGAACCCTAGGGGACACCACTAGTGACAGGCCTGTAACTAGACCCTGTCACTGATCATGATCCTCTGGGATCTGCTGCTCAGCCAGTTCTTAATACAACCCACTACTCACTCACCCAGTCCTCACTTTCAAAGTTTGTCTATGAGCATATTGTGAGAGGCAGTGTGAAAAGCCTTGCTGAAGGCAAGGTAAACAATACCCACTGTTCTCCCCTCATCCATCCAGGAAGCTCTTGCATCATGGAAGGCAATCAGTTTGGTCAAACATCATTCACTTTTAGTGTATCCATGCTGATCACCTTCTTGTCCTCCATGTGTCTTCCAGAGTGAGACACTTCATCGCCTTTCCAGGGATTTAGGTAAGGCTGACTGGTCAGTAGTTCCTAGGTCCTCCTTCTTGCCCTTTTTGTTTATGTTATGTGAGTCCCGCTCGCAAGCAGCTCCAGCTGTAAGTTGTAGCATGCATCACAGGCTGGAAAGTTAGAAAACTGAGGGAGGCAAGGGGTCCTCCAACCACCTCTACTCACCTCCAACTTTATCAGAGTGCCGATTTACCTTTTTCTTTCTTTTCACAGTAAGATATATTGGTCCAGCATTAATTCCAGCATTGTTGGATTTCCAGGGGTTGCACTGTTCAAAGGTTTTAGGGTAAGTCTCAATAATAAAAGACTAAATAATATCAAGATATGTTCAGATGCATGAAAAAGGAGTCATAAAACCTATTTTGTGTCTTTCCTTAAGCACGTATAAAATGTTATCCCAGAGTTTTACTTAAAGATTTGTTATAACCACAATTATTTCAAAATGTGTGTAAAAACAAGCAGATATTTATTCCTTAATCTGGTCAATAAATAAAAGAGGAAATAAGCTGAGCCTGGTAATAGAGAACAGAATGTGACAGAATGGAGTATTTGATTCAAAACTTATCTGAAGGCTTAAAATTGTTATATACATTTACTGCCTTATTTTCTCTTGCTGTGACACGTGTATCCTGTGTTTTCTCAGAGCAATGATGAGTCATTTAAAAATATATTGTTATTAGGTACTTGGGCTCAGGTCAAATAACTGGATCTCCTCAAGGGACAGGACAGTATCTTGGACATGTGGGAAACCATACTGTTCATCATCGACTCATGTATCTTTTGGGTTTGCTCCTAAAAGACTTTAAGTATGTTTTTCAATCGAAAGTCCCTATATACATCCCTTTCACAATTTCTGTAATATTCTCCAATTATACCAGACCAAATCAGTCTTTAACTTGTTGCTTACTCTTTAACTTGTTGCTTGTCACCACTGTATTTCATCTCTTTTTTCTCATGATGTTAACTAACTCACAGCATGATGGAAAAGCCAAAAGCAAATTAACTGACCAAAACCTCTTACCCAGTGTAATAGGTTATCTGAGTGTAAAAGAGATCTTCCTCAGGCCTATGAATAAGAATATTTCTAGTGTCACGTCCCACCTATGAATCCCTTCCTACTTCAGGAATCTGGAAGAGGAGATGGCTTTTAAAAGCATGGTCTTTTAGGACCAGAGTACAAAATGATTATCACTGTTAACAAAAGTCGTGTCAATAATGCTCTATGAGCAGCAGCTGTATTCAAATATTGCTCTTTGCAGGGGAAAAAAAAAAAAACCAACAATAAAACAAACACAAAACCCATAGTGTTTCTTTAGCTGTTCTTGTGCTTATTTTGTTCACTATTGCTGCTATTATATAACAATGCATTTGCATTGGTTTTGATCAAAATATTCCAATTCTCAAATCTTGACATACATTACATTTTGATTTGTAAAGGGTTATTGGCATGAAGTACGCTGTATAAGGCAGAACTCCTTATTTTCAGTGTACCAAATATTGTAAATCATCAACAGGTATGAAATTTTCCTCAAGGCTTAAGGTACTTTACTGCCAAGACCTATGTCTCACAAGCTTAATCAGCCTTTGGTTAGGGCCAGTGTCATCTCTTGCTTCATTTTCTCTTCTAGTGTGTTTTGTATCTTCAGATAGTTACAGAGGCCTTTAAACATCATGCAAATGTACAGGGAGTGTGACAGAAATACCCTTCACAAAAAACAAATTCGAGGCTGCAGTAGGATTTTTTGTGCTGATAAAATTGTCACAAAATACTGAAGAATATACCATTACCATCTCAATTTTGGAAATACAAAATATTTACTGTGGGTTCCACAGTAAAAATCACGTGCACACTGGTACGTATAATTAATGAAAACAGAGTGTGCATTGTGAACAGTACAGAAACTGAGACATAATATGCACAGAACAATTTACCAGAAAAAATTTGTAACTATATTTGGCAAGCAAATTCATATTTTGATTTAAACCTTTGTTTATTACTAGCAGTAATTCACCTGCAAAAGCCTCAATTTTGTGACTTTCCACTTATTCATACAGCTCTAAAAGAAAAGTCTCAGTTCTTCTGGTTAACACATAGGGCACAAAATTATTCATTAGACTATGAATCACAAAATATGACAGATGCCTGGCCAAGCATCCAAGGATGGAGTTAAAGGTCTTCCCTTATTTATATCCAAGTCGATGTGGAACGGTGCCATAGGCTTTATCTAGACAAAGACTTAGAAGTGAGCTGTTAACATGTCTTAGCTAAAACATATGTTAAAAGTCTTTCATTATTGTATATCTACACTTTGATGCACCTTCAACTGATCAAAATGCAGCATGATGGGAAATGAATCTTAATCAAGGGAAGAAGATGTACACCAGGGGGTGCAAACCAGAATTCTAAAATGCATTTGTCGGAAGTTGATAGCTGAGGTTTTATTCCGTGTCCACCTCCAAGTGACTGACTAGAAAAAGATACAGAAGAGAAAGTAAAGTACTATTTACGCAAATGATCAGCTAGAATCTCCAATTTTTCTTATATCAAAGTTGAAGCAATAAGGCATCACCCCACGTCATGTTAATTTAAGCTACGATGCTCCCAGCTACCTGTAAAGTAACCTTACCAAGATAAAATGATAGGAGAAAAAATTCTGTGTGTGAAGTTAAAGCATATTAAGTCAAGAAAATAAAAAAAACTCTTTCCAAGTTAGATAACACTTTAAAAAATGAAATATGAAGCATTAAGAATGAAGTCCTTTGGCCCAGAAAACTGAACTATGCTCTTTGAAAGCCAAAAATAATTTTAAAATACAAAAATATCCCATATTAGCCACATTTCACTTTTCTTTACTAAAATCACAACACTGAGGTTATTTGGATAACAATAACCCATGCTCTATAAATTTCTTGTCCAACAGTGGTACGAGGATGGGTACTGTTTGCATGACTGTTACAAAGTAATGTGCAACTTAATGGAGTGTACACATCAGAGGGCAAATCAGAGATATATCAGGGTATAATGTAAAAACTGAACTAAAATGATTTGACAAGTGATGGCTTCATGTTCATTACCTTTGTTTTCTGTAGAGAATAAGGTATCCAACCAGCCAAAAACATTTCTGTATTATTAAACACACATATCCATGCATTTGCATATGTATCAGTATGTGTCTCCCAGGCCAAAACCCAGGCCTTAAAAACAGGAAGAATGCTAGCAGTAGCCAGACCAATCCATCTATAAAATTGTGTCTGAATTTTCACCTCCTATTGATGGAGTTGTGTTATTTACTTCAGCTTGCAAGTCCATTAAATAGGCTATCAGCTCTATTTCTAGTGTATATCCTTGGACTGAGGCACTCACAGTGACTCAGGCAGGAGTGGGACAATTAAAAAGTGGAGGTCTTCTGTCAAGGGAGGTTTTTTTGTGACACACGAGTTGCGAAGAAATGCTAACACAGCAAACAAACAGGCACAAATAATTCCTCGGGTCTGGAAGTGAAAAAGAAAGCAATGCCATTCTCCTGGTGGGAAGACACATTTATTATTTCAATATGGAATTTATTGTGGTTAATGGATGAAGACTGAGAAGAAAAAAATCGATAGAGTCATGCATGTATTCCATTTGATAGATGTGGAGTCTACTCTAGCAAGGACAGAAAACTGGGAAACATTTTAATTTTTTTTAATAGTTTGAAAAACAGTAACTGATTATTATGAGTTTTACTCATGGAAATTAACTAATTAACTAGAGGATGTCATCAACCAGAATCAGAATGGGGAAACAAAAAGCAAGACAACTTCCTGTCTGTAAATAACCCTTATTCATCTTTTATTCATTCCTTTTATAACACAACCTGCAGTTCGAACAATTTTACTAACAGGATACATTAAGAAAAAACAAAAAATGTTCTGTTTCCTCACCATTGCCCATACTTCACCTTTTCCCTATAAAGAATGAGATAATAAAAACTCATATGGTTTATGACATTCCCCTTGTAAATTGAGAGCAGTAAAATTCTACCCTTCTTACTGGCTTATATGTAGTGTAATTCTTTAGCTAAGGCCCTGATCAGCAAATATTGTGTTTCTTCCAGGGGAACATCAAGGCAACTGGTCTCTTTAATATGTTCGTTGGAAGAATTAGAACATGGGTAGAAAAATGTCAAGAGGGAAACCTAAACCTAGGCCAGGTAGTAAAACTCCCCAGGGGAAATTCATGTTTATTAAGCTACTCCTCTTGCTCAGTAAAGGTTAGCAAGCATTCCAACGAATTTTCTCTTCGGTCAAATAAAGCTTGAAAGGGAGTGGAGGTGATACCACCTGACAGGCCTTGATTTTCAGATGGAAGCTACGGTAGTGTTTTGGACTCTCAGGTTCTGGATCTTGATTTACAATAATAAAACAATATCTCCATGATTATTTTTTTAAACAAACTAAAAAAGTTATTTTATTTCTGGAGAAACTTACAAAGAAGTTTGTTCAATGTTCCATCATTAGATGTGAATCTAGAGCAGGCCGACAATGACAACTGCCATGACAGCGGCCACTGTGGGGTACTGCGGAAAACTGCTTCTGCTTAACCCTTAAAGGAACTAAAGCATCTACTTATTTGTTTCAAGCCTTAGAAAAGTGCATTCCTGTGAGAGGTTCACTGTGTTCCTCTAGGAAAATAAATCCTCTGTACTTACTGAGAGATGCATTCTATAGATGATCTAGCATCTCATTAAGATGATTTTACCCCATACTGTTCTGGCACACAGGCTCTCACAAACAACATTTTCAATACTCTGCTCTTCAGATCTCATCACAATCCTAAACTAGGTCACCTGGAATGATGGTGTGGCACAAAAACAAACAGATCAGATCTAACTTCTACCTTTCTTAAGTAGCTGATATTAACAGATATCTTCCCCGCAAAGGAAAATTTAAGAGAAGAAAAAAAAATGTTTTCAATAGCCCTTTACCAGTAGCTGGTTCCTCAAAACAAGCTCAGGTTGACAATGAGTGACAGTGACTGCCAGTCAAGGGCTGTTCAATAGGTTTGCATCACCAAAGCTCTAATTTCTAACAGACCAGGGCACACATCTCCACCTCAGGGGGCTAAGGAGCCGCGGCTGGAATGGCTCTGGCACATGAACAATCTCTACCCGAGACAGGGAAGCTCCAGGTCAGGGCTGAGGTCACTTCTGTTGAGGCAGAGAGCAGCAAGACCTATTCTTAGCACACATGAGCTGACATTTGGTAAAACCGTCACAAAGACAAGGGAGTATGGGAATACTTTGCCAAGAGGCCAAGAGCCACGTCAACCTGCTAACTCATGTTACAACTACAGCTTACCTCATGTGAGTTACTGCACCTTAGCCAAGGTGTAGGGAGAAATACATCCATTGTCCAGGGAAGACAAGGCAGCTGAAAATTAATGATAAAATGGACTTGCTATGACATTGGCCATATTTAATTTATTTTATGAACAAACAGCCTAACATTTCAAGGGACAAAGGGTTATCAAACTAATAGTAATGTTGAACTTATGATCAATCCATAAGAGTGCAGATGCTTAACAGCTGGCATCTTGGGAAAAAAAAAAGTGTTTTGACATTGCTTTGGTATTTTGCTTGCTAAAACATATCTAAAAATTTGCTTTGAATGGACAGCCATTATCACCAATGGTATTTATTTTAGCTATCTCACTCTTGCTACACAGGCAAACCTTCAGGGAGGGGGAGAGGGACAGGAATAAAAAGATAAAGGAAGAACAAATAGAAGCAAAGTAAGCAATAAAATATTGAACAAGGCCTACTACAGAAAATTGCCAACTATGAAATTAAATTAGTACTAGGCACTGTTTGAATCATCAACACAATTTAAATTCCAAGCTAGGTTTTGAAGCAAGGTCTCTGAATGAAAAACAATGAATTTGAATTCCTTGGCCTACACCTGTTGTAAATAGTTGCAAAACACACGCCATCTTCTTTTCACCTATAACTTCTGCTGAGTTCAGTAGTGCAAAAAGTCTCATTATTGCAGCAGATAAGACAGAATTACGACTCTGGGTTTGACATGGTGGAGTGCCTCATTACACACTGTCACAGACATCACAGGATGCACCAGAGATTTCTTCGTCAAGGAGAAATAATGAGCTGTCCTGGCTCCACAGTCTTTTATAGCCTCCCAGATGTTTGCATTTATTTATTTATTTATTTATTTATTGAATTTAAAACACCCCCAAACCTTTAAAAACTAAGTAATGAAAAATAAACCTTTATCAGCATAAATCTGATAAAGATCAAAATACTGAGATTGCTGACAGGGCACCGTAATGGAAATAATCTGTTTATTCAGCATTCTGTTTCAATAATATGGGATGCATTCAGATTCCTTCCACAATTCCCTCCTCATTAACATCCTGTCCAGTTTGCTTCAGGCCATGACGTAGACTCTGATAATAGTTTTGGCATATGTTTCCTAAGGAAAGGCCCAGCCACCCTTCTCCTGAGCGGATGTCGATTGTGTTAATGCTGAAGGTGCATATGCACCACCTCCTGCTGGGCCCAAGCCCCAGCACCCACGTGACCTGTCACTGTCACTTAATGCTAACCTCTGGAAATCATACATGGATACTGCAGACCTCCTCTATACATGGACAATGCCTGCATGTGTGTGAGTATGCAGACACACACACACCAGGCAAGCACTCAAAGCACGCAGTACACAGAAGAGCTTACTATATCTTATGGTGACAAAGAAATCGCTATCATCCCCTGAAATCTTACTGGACAGGCAAAAAGTATCCCACGGAAAAGGCAAGTTCTCTCAGTTCTATCATCCCAGAGCCTCATGTATAACAGCCAATGATATAAAGCTGCTTTTTCAGTTTTTAATTTTTTTTCCCTCCAAGAGAAAGGAGAGAAGTAGCATGTGTGTCATTTTAATGCAAAACCATAACAAAGTCTTCTAGCAGTGATAAGACAAAATGAGTTTCCAAACACATGAGATGCATCAGTTGGAGTGGTGATCCTCAATAAACACTTCCAGAGATAAGTAGTCAAACACTCCTCTTTGACCTCTTCATCAGCAAATTAAACAGTGCCAAGAAGCAAACCCAGACAGCAGACTTTAATTGTCTCTGCAGTTCAGTTATTAGACAAGTTCTTGGCACAGGTTTGGCAGACTCCCCAGCACCACATGGAAAAACACAGCCCAGAGATAAATCCCATAAGATTGGTTGTGGTCGCCTTCTTTTGGAGGGTAAGAGCTGTATGATTTCATCACGGGCTGTCCAT
>VYZP01048507.1:6505-29569 GCA_013400635.1 Hypocryptadius cinnamomeus | reverse complement strand
CCATGCCATTTCCCTCCCCATCTCTCACTCCTACACAACTACCACGTGGCCCTCACACCTGCACTCAAGCACATGAAACAACATTTTGGTGGCTGCTGCCAATTTGAAACCACAAAGAAACAAGCAAGCCAGCCTGAAAACTGAACTCCTGACATTAAGGCCTGTTAAATCTTATTATTCTCTTTCTGTTTGTAAACCAGTTGCTGTCTTGTATTTCTCTACTGAAAGCCCAAATGCTTTTCTGGTTTAGGAACAAGGGACAGAAGCAAATAACAGAGCCTTGTGTCTGTGACAAAAAATGCATGCCTCCATACTTGTGACCATTTTTAGACTGGTGGGGGTTTTAAATTTAGGTATGTGGTTTGCCCTGGTGCATCTTTCTCAAAATAGTTATTCCCAAAGCACATAAGTCAATGAAGAAGAGCTATTTAAGATGCCTGACACAGGTTGTTTTTCAAAATGCAATATGCATTTCAAAGTTTCTTTGGAGTTCAAAGCACAGTTCAGGAACTGTATGTGTGCAGTTGAATGCAACACACAACACATGAGAATGTGAGCCTGACTTGTACTGCACAAGAAGCTTAATGCTCTGTCCTAGATGAGGATTTAAGTACACTGCATGAGCCAAACTCCAAGCAAAACATGTACAAAGCAGGTTATGAAACAAATGTATGCTTAAGTCCAGATTTTAAAAGTTAGGTTTGATCTTCTGCTTCTTATTCCCTAAACTCCCAATTTACAGGGGAATGTGTCAGAATGGTGAAGGGTAAGTCTCATCTCTGTGAAGTGATACCATGTAACTCCTTTGTGTCCTTACTAAAAAGGATCAGGAATTACTGCCAGGCTCTTACCCCATTTTTTCACTCCAGCTTCATAGGATTTTACATTTAAAGATGGTGCAGTGGCACAGACAGTTGTGTTACTATACTGGAAGCTATTTTTAATCCTTTCAATTCCATTTCTGGATTTTAAATCTGCAGTGTTTGTTGTTTTATTTAATCAAGATTTGTTTCAGTTCACTGCTGCCATGACTGACTTCCAGCAAAGTACAAAGCAAATAATTCAAAATATAAGAACTGATAGGGAGATGGTGTGTGACTTGCAGTGGTGCTGTGCTAAATTGCTTGCTTGAAGGGTTAGAAGCAGGGAACACAATCCCCTCACCAGACTCAGTAGTAGGTTTTGCATATTGTGATATTCCAAAATAGCAACACTTCTAAAATATAAAACTTATTTTAAATACTACTAATTGGTCTGAGAATTATAAACTAATCTAGGGAAAACAACCCTGAAACCACCAGATTCTACTCCTGCTAAAAAATCCAAATGAGAAAAAGCATCAAAGCATTAAAGAAAATAAAAACATACGCCAAAAAACCCTGCCACCCTCTCCTCACTAGAAGAGGAGCCTTTTCATGACTTGTATCTCAAAGCATCAATTTTAGAGCCTCTCAACCTACTGAGACTGCTCCCCAAGAATCTAAAAACAATCTTGCCACTTAACAGCAAAATCTATGCAACGTTCAATTCTCTTTTTCCATGTACATTCTAATTCTACTCAAGTTAGGAGGAGAGTGAAGGTCTTAGGAATTATGTGAAGCTTTGTTTTGTTTGCAGGCTGTCTCCAAAGGCATGATAAACTCCTTGATGCTCTTGCTTAAGATGCACCAAGTAGACAATAGCTCAGCAAAGCAAACAATTTCTCCTGGGCACAATGTTAAAAAGAGGAAGGCAATGCTTCCTCAGGGGAGCACTCCTAAAGCGATTTTATAAAACAGAAATAAGACGAGTACCTGCAGAAATACACCAGCTACTTCAAAACAAATAGCTCAGAGACCAGCAGGCACAGCAGAAAAGAACAAGCTGTGCTGATTATCTTGGACACAGAAGGTGTTTGGCAGCTTGAACCCATGTTACTGCAAGCACACTGTTATCACTAACTGGACAGCAGTGCTGACATACCCTAAAATCAATGGCAAATGTTAGGCAGTAGTACTTAGAACATCATTAATTATGGAATTAAATATATCCTTAATTGTCAGAATGCTTGACAATTTAAATAGTCAGCAAGTAATCAACAATTAATGTTGTTACATGCAGGTTGCAATTATGATTTGTGACATATATGTAGTACAGCTTACCTATGGTGTGAACATACACAAGTAACTATCTGGGAAAAAGAAAAGGGTGCATTAAAAGAAATTATTTAGTTCAAACACTGTACTTCTAACGATTTGATTCTAAATAGAAATCCAGACTGAAAAAAATTTACAAGCTGGGGCAACTGGTGCTCCAATAATAAACTACTGTTAATTATTAAATCTTTTGAACACTTTGCTTGTATGCATTCACAATACATGGCTTAAACCAATATATCTTTAGAAGTTGGATTAAAATTCAGTCCATACTACATAATCTGATTTGTAGTCAGCTACCATTCAGTGGGACCTATTTTGCCTACATTTTTCAACAGCAAAACAGACACAACACACTGTGTTTGAAAAAATATTGAATTGTATAAATATTATAACTCTGAAATGTTATGACATATAATTTGTTCTTAGAGTTCTGTAGTACATTTTGGTTTCATTTGCATCTAGACATCTTGCAGGTTCTGCTAAGGGAATGGAATTCTAAAACATTCACAGATGTGGACGGCTACACAGATTATGTGATTTAAAACACAACAAGGACAAACACAATTACATTGCTTTGTCCCTTCACCTATTAACGTCATGTGTTCTCTTGGAGATTACTCATTGGGAAGCTACCCAATGTACATAACCTTCACATAAGAAAAGTTAAAAAGGGTTCCATCATTCCTTAAAAATCTTCTTAGGAGGCTTTTCTTAATTACGTTCAGTAAAGTCAGACAAACTCAGAAAATCACTGGGAGGAAGTCTTGTACGGAACAAGATGTTTTGTGCGGAACACATGGATTTGTACCCAAGGAGGTTGGAATTTTGGATTCAAATGTACAGCAGCTCAGGAAACAGACTTGGTACTATGCTATATACCTATCAGGTGAGTCCTGTGCCTTCCCCACTATTCCTGCAGTCACCTGAGCTGTCACCTAACTTGGAGCGATACTCTCACAAGACCCACGTACACCCTCTCTCCTCTTCCTGCCCTTCTCCCAGATGCTTCCTGTCTTCCCCCAAAACAAACTCTGTAAAGAAAAGCATGAAAACTGATTAAAGGAGCTCAGAAACAATGAAAAATTGCAAATGTCAGCACTCAAGTGAGGAAATTGCATCACAGATCTCTGAGAGAATGGAGGCAACCAAAAACGAAGACAATTACCTGTAAGCTCTTAAAATGGTGACAGCACTTCCTTGAGAATAAATGAGCTTATTTACAATGAAACCAGTGAAGCTACAGTATTTAACACTGATTCCCTGCACTGCCATGGATATTAACATAGCATAAGATCTTTTGGCACATCAACTAAATTGCAGTACCTAACCAGGTATTATTTCAGACTATATGCAGAAAATGCAAAGAAAATTACCCACTATACTCCACAGTGAAAGAAAGATTATGCAAAAATGTCAACATTTCCAGCAGCAAGGAGAGCACATGGAATCCATTACAGACAGGCTCAGGCATCTATTATACATCAGCTGATGCGTGGTAATCTGCTAAACTGCAGTACCCCATCCAAGCATGTAAGGGTTCACCTACAAATAAGGGTGAATAGTCCAGATGGCAGGTCTTGAGGAAAAACAGGATGGGAAAGGTTATCCTTCTGTTTTTATGGTCAAATACCATATGTATCATATTGTCAGAAAACTGACACAGATTATTATTAATAACATTACTAATAACATTTGAAACTGACAGGTTTTGTGTATTTTTAAGATCATGTTAATTCACCCTAAAATTAATAGTAGAGTCAAAGCTTCTTCTACTAAAATTCCCCTGTCCACATCAGCCTTTTGATTCAGAGCTAGAGTGAGACTTTGAAGCACAATCCTCTTCTTTACTCACTGCTGATTCCAGAGCAGTTCTGTGGCATAAAAACCAGACTCCTTTCAGAAGACAGAAAACTGGAAGCTCCTCTACTAATTCACTATACAGATGGGGACATTTCAGACTTGGGCACAAGTGACACAGTCACAATTTACACAATATTCAGTACTCCTGAACCACCCACCATGTTCACAAAATCTTCCAGTAAATTCCATATTATAAACCATTGAGTTATATCCAATGTCAGCCACAAAATTGTCTGTGGGATGCTCTATCCTTTTCTCCCACCATGCACTGAGACTAAAAACACAGACTGGTCCTCAATATTTCAGTCAAGGTAGAAAGGCTTTTTGGCAGCACTGGAAGGCATTCTCAACACTGGCATCAAATTGGTAACATGATGTGAGGTCAAAGAATCATGGAAGTGTCCTGAGCTGGAAGAGACACTTTAAGATTATGGATACCAACTCCCTGCTCCTCACAGGACTTACCTAAAACCAAACCAAATGAGAGAGAGCATCATCTAAACACTCCTTGAACTCTGACAGGAAACAAAATACACACTGAGAGACGTACAACTAAACCAAGCTTGGACTTTGTGGTCAAGATACAGCCTTATGCTCCAGAGAGATAGCTAGCACACAGCTTCTCCCACACAGGTCAAGTGAACCTCAGCTGTGCCAATATGCCTGCCCTTCTCGAAAAGGCACGAGAGTATCACCTCATGGAGCCTACAGACAATTATAAAAGATCCACATCATGAAGTTTGCTGAGATTCCCCTAAGCTTTCACTGAATACTCTCCAGGAAGCCCTGACAATGCAGTGGCAGCAATTCCAAGGAATCTTGGGGAGTACACTGGATGCAAATGCAGACCCAACCTAGGAACACACTATCAGAGGCGAGAAGAAATGAGTAAGCGTGCTCTTTTGGGTCTGCAAGTATTGTATCCACTGCCAGGCATCCCGCATTCCAAGAACAAAATGTTCCTGGCCCTCCAAACTCATCTTTCGGAGTAGGACTTTCTGTTTCATTGTGGGTGAAACAATCATAGGGAAAAGACTCCATAAAGTCTTTCAGCAATTTTTTTTCCTTAAATGAAAAAAGGTTGAAAACAGATTGAATTCACTTGAGACATCCTCACAAATCAGATACTGCAGCCACAGAAAGGAGCCCACTGCAGCCTCTCAGAGTACCTGCAGTGGACACTGCCAAACTCATTAGAATATGATGGGGCAACAAATACCTGGTTACCTGAAAAAGCAAATGCAGGAACTGCAACAAGACTCTGCCCCATGTGACACTAGTACCTGGGGCATTGCTGTAGGAATTAGGGTGCCCCACTCTGGAACAGCATGGTGGAAGAGCAACACTGAACCTCCTAGGGAGGTCTACAGTCAAGGAACTTCACATCTTTGGGATGGCTTTTCTTCAGAAAGCTTCAAACCATAAGTATGGTGACAAGATTCAGTACAGGCAAACAAATAAAATACAATTCAAACTTCCCAAACTTCAAGTGAAGATAGAGGAGCCTCAGTAACACCTCTACGCTACTGGTCTGCTCTTATCAAGCTAAGCTACTTGTTTGTCGAGACATAGACTATTTTCACAGGAAGACAGAGGAAAAACCTTGAACTACTATAGAACAGTAAGGAACTGTAATCGAAATTATAATCTAAACCTTCCTACAGAAAAGCAGCATCCTAAGGGACTGTCAAGTGGAATTCCCCTGAATCTTTAGGATGCACTCAAAATCCCATTCCTATGACAGCTACTATTATATTTATGTTTACTACTGGACAAATGGATATTGCATCCAAAGTTAAGACTTAAACTGAGATTTCAAAGGATTCTGCTGGTTCTAAAGCAACAAGTATTGCTGATCTAAATCAAACTTGAAGACTGTACTGTAATAAAATCTATTGGCAATCAATTCCAGCATCCCTACTGAACTGAAAGAATGAGTGAATTATTACAGAGATATAGTTAATTGACTGAAATCAATGGCAAAATTTCTAGATTTTTTTTCAGCATAATTAGTTCATCCAACTTTAGAGTATGTGTGAATTTCACACACTTCTATAAATATATGTAAACATATAAACACAGCCATATGTATGTAAAAACAAACACTTAGCATCACGTACAAAAATGTGTTTAAGATGATGATCAACTAGAAATACTGAAAGTTATTTTGATTTAAAGTTAAAATGAGGATTAAGAACCAGATGGCTATTACAAGAAACAAAATTTCATAAAAAGTAAGACATACCTGATAAAAATTGGGCCAGAAAGTACTAATTGCCAGTTCTGCTCTGCTCCAAGTGGCAGTGATAGATGTGTTCCAGACTGGGTTACCAATAGGACCATCATTAACCTTCACATACACATTCAAAGTGCCAGGGCTAGCTCCACTCTTGCTTGAAACATAATAGTGAAAATCAATGCAATGTGTATCATTTTCTTTCAGATGGGGCATCAGGAGGTGAGCTTTCTGTCCTGCAAATCTTCCAGATGTATTCACCAACATGAAAGAACCTGCAAAAACAAAGTGACTGATTCAATTTCTTCCTTATTTTTCTCTTCTTAATATGGTAATATCTGTAACTAAAGCATAATTTAATAATAATAATAATAATTTAACCATTTTTCTTTGCTTCTACTAACATAAGAGTAGTATGTATTTGGTAGGTATTTGATCTCAAATTTCTTTCTCAGAATCTCAAAGTTCTTTTTTAAAGCTGGTAAATATTACAATCTTTATTCTACAGGTGGGGAAGCAAAGAGACAAAAAGCCCCAAACGCTGAAGCGACCTGCACTGCAATAAACCTACAGATGGTAGTACCGAATCAGACAGCTGAGACCTACAGTTGAGTGTTTCTACATGCACGGTCCCTGCTGGCTTTGCCTGGCAAGGTTGTGGTAGTGGGGGAGCTACAGGAGTGGCTTCTTGTGAGAAGCTTCCCCACGTCCTACGGAGCCAGTGCCAGTCAGCTCCAAGACAGCCAGCCCCACTGCTGGCCTAAGCCAAGCCCATCAGTGATGGAGCCAGAGCCTTTGGGACAATGTAATTAGAAAGACAGGAAAAAGAGAAAACTTCAAAACTGCAGCTGAAGAGAGGACTGAGAATATGTGAGACAGAGCCCTGCAGACACCAAGGTCAGTGCAGGAGGAGGGGGAGGAGGTGCTCCAGGCACTGGAGCCGAGATTCCCCAGCAGCCCAGGAGCAGACCACCGTGAGTCAGGCTGGCCCCTGCAGTGCATGCAGTCCACGAATGGTTCACCTGCAGCAGCCTGGGGAGGGCCCCACACCAGACCAGCCAGATGGTCAAAGGAGGCTGTGACTTTGTGGGAAGCCCACACTGGAGCAGGTTTACTGGCAGGACTCGTGACCTGGTGTGGGACCCACGCTGGAGCAATCTGTGCCTGCAGGACTGCGTCCTGTGGGAAGGGACCCTACACCAGAGCAGGAGAAGACTGCGAGGAGTCCTACTCCTGATGAGGAAGGAGTGGCAGAGACAACATGCGATGAACTGGCCCATTTCCTGCCACTCTGCACTGTTGGGAGAGAGGAGAGAGAAAATTCCAGAGTGAAGTTGAGACCAGGATGAACGGGAGTGCACTTGGTGTCCAGCCAGGGTCAATCCACCGCAAGAGTTGCAATGAAATTTAAGAGAATTTTATGTGTACAGGTGGTTGGATGCAGTATGTGATGCAGACAGAGTCTAAAATGTTCTCAATTCCTTAGCCTTCCTCTAGCTAATCACAAGTTACCTACTGGACTAAATGCGACAATTGTCTCCTGTCCTCAAAAGGTGAAAAAAGAATGAACAAATGCAAATACAAATAAACCAGTATGCTTTACAGGTAAAAAAAAAAAAAAAAAGGCTGGGGTTGAATTTTATACTATGGTTACAACTTAAAACAGCAAAGTAAAAGTATTCAAATTAAGTCACATTCAAATAACTCTCACATGAGCAGCTAGTCAATTTATACTCTATTTTTTAGTGCTTATTAATGTGTTCCATTGAAGTGTACCTTCAAAATAATCATGCTGCAGAACTAAGGAATTTGAAAGACTGTACAGATGTTAGAAAAATGCAACATGATTTCTGAGACATTCATATTTCTGGATTGAAAAAATGAAAAGGAAAGAATTCTATTAACACGTAACATATGATATCAGAGAAGGAAATAAAATTCAATATCTACTTTGGAAAGAAAACATATCAATAAAATGTATGAGATAATTTAAACCCTGCATTTTTCATAAGTCCAGAAATGAATATGTTATCGTTCCCTGCTACAAATGCATAGCTATGCGTTCTTAGAAAAATGTTAAGCACACACATATTTGCCATGTAGTTATTAGAAACCAAGTTTTAATTTTTTTTCTTTTTCTTACTTTGATGGGGGACAATACCTTCTAATGAAATGCAAGTCATTTCTTGAAATGGAATGCTGGAGAACCTTTGTCCAACTGCATCTCTATGTTAAATAGGTTTAACTATTCAATAATAGTAGTTTTGCAGTTGAATTTAAATTATTTATCAAGTATAATTTCCTTTCTAGACAAGTTCATAAAACTGACAAAAAATGGAATTTACTTTTAATACAAAGGAGTATAAATATTTTACTTCTTAAAAGGCGTTACTCTGTATTTAACTCACAGTCTGTTACTATAATATATTGGGAAAATCCTTATTTGTTAGTAACATAAACAGAAGTCACTGAAGATGCTTTTTTCTCTTAAAACAGGCAGGAAAGAAACTAATATTCCTTCCATCAATTAGTACATGCTCTGCTATTCAATTAATTTATTTACATTTAAAATATAAACCCCTTTAATAGGTATAATTTGCTAAGTTATAAGATCAATACTTAAAGCATTTATGAATTCACTAAAAATTAACTGGCAAGATTTTTTACATGGAAACTATCAATCCAACAAACAAACAACCAAAATCCCCACAGCACACTTTCTGACATTGGAACAGCTCTCCAGAACAGCTTCTCATATACTGGGGCACATAAGAAATACATATTAAAAATAACTGAAACGATACACTGGTATATCTACAAGGAAGCAGTTATCTGCCAGAATTGAAGGATTCCACAAGAAAACATGTAAAATTATAATCAACTGAGTACTCATTCCTAAGAAGAAATATCAAGTGCACGTCTTACTATAAATACACTCATTTTATCACACTTATTAATTTCTCTAAGTGTACCTCCATGTTTAAACACATGGATGATGATAATTTCCTCAGCCAAAAAGTTTAAATGGGATTTACTTGGGTTTAGTCTTTAGGGCTATGTTTAGGCACTACATGCAATGTCGTAAAACCTAATGGTGCTCATCATTCATTAAATTCAGGCTTCTTAGGTCTACAACCCTGCTGAATTACATGTATTTCATCATTACAGCTAAGGAGTTTAAATCAACAAAGCAGTGGTTTACCTGAAGTCACTGTTGCTGTTTACATTCCTCATTGAAAAATGGTTCAGCAGTAATTCAGCAGGTATTTGGTTTGTGTAAATATTAATTCTAAAAAGATGCAATACTTGAAAAAAGAAAATACAGATTTGCTCCAGAGTAAATGGGCAATTAAATATCCTGGTCATTTCATCAGCATAAATCAACATTTTATGTGAACTACTGGACACAAAAAGATGATCAAAAGCTAGAGTGGCAGAACTAAAAAATAAGTTTAAAAAAGAAAATCTGACAACTGGAAAAGCAACATACTGTCCTACAAAAACTGATGGGAATGGCATAAAAGAGATTTTCCAGTCACTTCTGCAAGTTTTCGCCATGTCACCTCACCTTGTTAAGAGATCCTTTTTATACTGGAAATGTCAAACACAATGAAATTGAATGCAGTATCATTTTTCATGAATAAAGAAAATGTGACTAGTGAGCAAGGAAAGTTACTTTGTTGATTTTTTCACCAGTCTTATACATGGTTGAGGATAAATTACTAGTCTTCCCAATAAATATTTTTAAAAAAGAGTACTAGTATTCAACTTATTTAGACATTACTATTGGTTGATTTTGACTCTCAATATTGGAAAAATGTGCTAAAGGATGGAGAGCAAAAAGTCTGATTTTAAAAACAGGTATTCTGTGTATTACTTTATTAACAAAACACCCTTGAGGTGCAGACATGTCTCATAAATGCCGTGACTGGGCAGTTCATAGAATCACAGAAAGGCTTGGATTGGAAGGCACATACAAAAGGTTACTTTTTTTAGCAAAATAGGATTCCCTGAATGCCAGCCAACCCTACAGCCATCACTCAGAAGAGATTGTGACTATGTGATTTCCCAAGACTAAGTGTGGAACTGTTCAAGACACTAGAACTGCTGTGCATGAGCAGATGAATTGTGAGGGTCAAGCATAATGAGCACCACTTTCAGACAAGGCAAACTCAATAAAAGTGTCCTTTTATTTACTGTATTCCATAAACAAACATGTACACAGTCCACCTCGGAAGTACTGCAGAAAACAAAGGACCTGAATTTAGGAACAGTCCACCTTGCACTTTAACTCCCAAAGCCTGAAAACAAAACAGGTTTTCTCTTCAGTACCTTTTCTTACTATTTACTAGTATTACAGAAAAAGAAAAATACATTTGCAGGTAACATTTGAGAATTACAGGACTGCTGTAACTCTCAAAGCATGACTAGCACTACCTAAAGAAGCTGGAACTTTCATTCAAATGCATCACTTCCAGACATCACTCAGCAGGTACATGCACACAAATATCAGAGACGCTGGCACCCCTGAACTGGCATAATGAGGTGTCCCAAAATGCAGCAGCTGAGAGTCCTCCCTTCAGTGCCTCAGCTAACACCCATCAGTTCTGCTAATTAACTTACAAACCATTACTGTCTCCAAGTGAATTTTAAGTCTTCTTTTGAGCAGTATTTACTCAAATTTAACATGGCAATTTCAATTATTATTTATTACCCATCCAAAAAACATCATTAATCTCAACTTTCAAGCTGTTTATCTTCCAAATTTGCAACTGTTCAAACTCATGGAAAAAATCCATTAAAAATCCACCGTAAGTCCTGTGTATTTTTTAAAAAGATCAATTCACTTCTACCCATAATGCCAGCTTTGTTTAAGCTGAACAATTAGTAAGACTAATAAGCCTTATAATTCTTTCACTAAATAAAATTCTTCCTCATCTCATATGCATAGACACATCTATATAACTTTGTTAGAAATTGGTTTGATGAAGCTTGGACATAAAATCATGTATTTCTGAATCCTGCATTTTTTGCAGCCCATTTTCCAATAGCCAGTATATAAAAACCAAACCCTGCTTTCTGATGAATGCTGTTTGTTTATTCGAGCCTTTCCAATATTTATTGATTTTGACTACTCATCCTGTAATCTGTTTATCTGTTCTCTTCATAACTACTCTATGTCTTCAAACACTGTACTGACATTCTGAAGGCTACTTCTTACATAACTAATATTATCTCTTCGCAAAAAAGCATGCAATGTATAGTAGGGACATATAATGTTCACAAGCTATTCGTGAAAACAACTGTGTGTGCATAAATTCTGAGAGAGTTGTCTCAAGTTTCAAATACAACTTCTGATGCAACCATTGCGTTTTAAGAAAAACAGAAATCAAAGTAAGACAAGACTTGAGGACAGGCAGACTCAAGGAGAGTTTTAAAACACAAAGCTTTACAGCAGCATCTCCCCAGGTCTGGAACATGCTCTGGTTGAGCATTCCAAAGCAGGGAGTAGGTATATATTTGAAACACTTACCTAAAATTAAAGTAATTAAAATTAGAAATTGAAAGTAATTAAAATTAGAGGACGATCTGGATCTCTCCAGAGTCCTAGTATCATGGAATCATTTAGGTTGGAAAAAGACTAGACTATTCTTGATATGGAACAAAGTTAATGCTTGGTTTGTATAAAACTTTCTGAAGGGCAGGGAAAAGGGATCTCATTGGAACTGCAATTCCACTCATGAACACAACTGGAAAGTTTTCTGTTTGGTTAGTTCATTTGTTTATAACAGCAAACCTGACTTGCCAGAATAAAAGGAAATGCATCTATGAGGCAATTCTCCCTCTATTTGATAAGGAAGGTCAAGTGTGGTGTGGACTACGAAATCTCCAAGGAATTGTGCTACTCCTCTTGTCCCTGGAGAGCCACCTTTGATGCAGCCCAGGCCTGAGGCAATGGAGCAGTACCACCACAGGGGGAAGGTTCCCTTCCCAGCCCCAGTCACTGAGAAAACCCACATCAGCCAAAGTGTACAACTACCTGGGAGAGTTTTTCACTTTTAAAGGAACTGTGCTCCTTTTGGGTTTCAAAGAGGTAAGTCTGGTGCAGGGCAATGTTCTTTTTTCATTTCTGTCATCCCACATTTGGTCTATCCTAATATGCTCTGCAGCTTCACCAGTATCTTCTACAGCCAGTGGGAATTGTGCTACAAACTGCTAACTGATTTCTAAAACATGAAAAAAAAAGCTTCCCCAACAAGGTATGCAAAGTTTTCTTCAAATTCTGTCAAGAGTCCTCATGACGCAGTCAGATGGATTTCTTTCAAGGTGACCTAATGTATTTCACCAGCTATAACATTTTTCAACTTTTATGCTATGACTGGATTTCAAACATGCCAGAGCTTTGAGACAGATCTGTCTGCACCTTTTCTTTAAAGTGAACACACCAAAAAATACCAGAAGGGCTTGAAAGAAATGATGTTTTATTAGAACAAACTTGAAAACTGTCTTCTTTCTGAAAACCCAGATTCTTTTGAGAGAGAGGTAAAATAAAGTCATTTGAAAATAAATACATTTTCTTCCCAAGTACGTCTTTGCAACAAGGGCCCTTCTCCTCCAGACCTGCTTGGCACACCAGCAATCTTCAATAGCCATTATGGATTCAACAAACTCTACTTGTTCTCCTCTGGGTTAACAGAAAAATCTTCCCTCTTCTCATCATGTCTGGACTAGTTGTGTGTTTTTTCCCCACGACTCTAAGAAAACTTCCCCAGTGCAAGCTCTCCAGTTAGCATATCTATTACTGCCTATCCTATTGTTCCCTGGAAAAGCTTCTCCCATGGCCACATGCTCTCAAAGAAGAAATCCTTTTCTCCCCCTCTGAGAACTTTCCCTAACCAAAAAGCATGCAGTTACCAACCGTGCACTTTATCACAGCATATAACACATAAAAAATGATTATAAAGGACACCTTGAAGCACTCATTGTCACACACAGAATGACAATATGTGCATGAAGAATTTTCTGCCATGTCCCTTCTGTTCTAAAGGAAATGAGACAAAGTTTTGAACGTCACAAACAGAATAGAACTTGTTCAGTACAAAAGCTCTCTCCCTGCCTCAGAGGCTACATTCACAGATGTTTCCTTGCCTTGTTTGTTCCTAATAGGGCAGAGCTCCACTGGTTGATTGTTTAGCCTGTGTACCTGCATTGAGATTGGAAGAGGTCTGCTAGGCACATCTGCTAGATCTACCCTGAACAAAAGTAAGGGAAGTCAAAATACAGGATGCAGTACATAAAGGATTAAAGGGTAAGGACAGAAATAGTAACAATCAACATTGTAACAGACAAATGGGCCTTGCAAAAAAAAAAAAAGCGAACCCTTGGGTGTACAGTTGAAGGAGACTGCAACTATTGCTGAAACCACAGCAGCTAAAGATCTAAGTGCTATGAAGTCTTAACATAGTAAGAGAATTGATTAGAACAGCACAGGAGAACACATCAAATGTATTAAAAGCTGAATAACGGAAGCAACTGTTAATGAAGAAGTCCTAGTAAACATGGATGAGGTTCTGCTAGCTGGATTTTCTGCATCACTGTTAAACTAGGTGCTGCTTAATTTCCTTAACAAGGATGTAAGAACATATGTAAACCTGTTTCTGGAAAAAAAAAAGAAATTTTACAAACACTGGCAAAAAAACCCACAAAGCATCTTAGTGGCCAAATCTAGGCTACTCTCAGGAACCAGGGTGAGTCTTCATCTCCCTGCCTGACAGACACAGGGCTGCTACAGTTCCATATCCCCAGATCCAGCTGTTGGTGTTCCCAACACTGGCAGGCAGACATACAGCAAGAGAGAAGGAGAGAGATATGGCCTGACAGATCAAATACAGACAGAAAAACAGTGCCTTTATCAGCATCCCTGTGAACACACTGAGCACTCACACATACAGCACTGACAACCCCGCCCTGTTCCTCCTCTCCAGAGTCCAGGGGAATCTCACTCTGCTAGAGGAACCCACACCCTGCTTCTCCCCAGGCTCTGGCCCCTACATCCAAAATTCCCTGACTTTCATGGTCCCACAGCAACTCCTGGCACTCAAATCTCTTCTCCTACTATCTGGTTAGCTTGGTTTGAAGTTTATGAGCACTCACACACACATTGTGAGCTGAGTGCATCCACAGACAAGATGGCAGAAACTGGGTTTAGTAAGAACTCAGGACAGATTGCAGTAATCAAGCATCAGGCAGAGTCTCAGCAGCATACTGAGCACTCAGATACACACACAAGATGAGACTCATTTATCCCTTTATCCCTCTCTTTCTCCCATGTTTGCTCCTTCCCAATCCAACTTGACTCCTGCCATTGGTCCCCACATTACATCATGCTCCCACATGCAGTGAGAGCAGCACACAAAACGCAAGCTGTGTTTTCCAATGGGCCGCTTACCCTATCAACTTGTATTTTATTATAACCTGGCATTCAAAGCATGGGCCAGTTGTTCTGTCACAGAAGTATCTGTAAAACTAACCAGCACATGCTAACAATTACTGCTGCTGCCCTGAAAGTCTCCCTTCTTTTCTAAGCACATGCTCTTTGCTGCACCACCAATAACATTAGTCATTATTTCTGTAAACCATTCAACCATGCAATTCAGCATTTAAGAAACAATACCCAAGAGATAAGCAGGAATCAGCTTTAACATGTTTCAGGGGAGCTCCTGAGGTAAACCAGTTACTTTTCAGATAAAAGCTTTGCAGAAGTAAATGTAGAAAGGCTGGGGGAGAGAGGATCATAGCTTGATCCATGTTACTCTTATCTGAAAAGGACCATCTCCAAGAACAGGGTTAAGTGCTACTGGTACTCTTCTCCCTGCCCAGAGACAAGCTGAAAGGTTTGTTAAACACAGAGGTTAATACAAAAAGCTTCTGAAGGCCTGAAGACAGTGAGTGAGCTTTACAACTTTTACAGAGATACGATTTTCTTTCAGCTTTAGGTCGCTAGGTTAATGTTTGGCTAACGATCACACCTATGGTATACTCTTCCAATTCTAGATCATCCTAGCAATAAGTTACTTCTCACTTAAAATCTAGCTGCCATTCTACTTTCCTCACAAAGTGTTTTCTGGAAACCATTCTGCCACCTGGCTGATTACTAATTTCTTAACTACTGATAAAAGCAAATTGTCATCATAATACTATCAGGTGTGTAAACTGCTACTAAGTTGTTGCAACAACTGATATCTGCAGTAACACACCACATACAAATGACTTGCATCTTCTGAATTTCACTCAAATGTCTGACGGTTTTTCACAGATCTGTAAGGCAGAAAACAAAAACTACTGCATTGCCTGTGGCACTAAATACTGCAATAACAGAGAGCCTTTTGAAATCCTGCTGGACATATCAGCAATTTTAGAAGCATAGTAGCCTTAAGGGCTTTTCTGTTACTGGAGTAATTTACTCCTGATTTCATAAGTGTGAATAAAGATAACTCAGAAGAAATCGTCCTTATCTATTCAAAAGAGTAGGTTAAGCATTGCATTGTCATCTACTGTAGATCTGTGAAGTTTTGTTTTTATTCTATCTTCCTCTTTTGAATCAAAGCACCCTCTGTCTCATTTGTTCAATACACTCCTCTGACAACTCCCTTAGCATGGGCCATGTGTCGCTACAATTCTTTTACTTCCACATAAAAAATCTTGCTCAGAAATTAGAAGCTTGCCAGTATAATTACAATCAGACAGGCTTCCCTAAAACATACTTTTATGCTCTGTTTTTCTAAATTGAATCACTCATTGAGACTCCAAACCACAAGTAGTGGGTTTTCTTCCCCAGTTAAACTACAAATTACTTTAGATTAGTATTCACAGCATTTTTCTTCCACAGAAACACTTCAGAGACCTTAGACTAGACTTGCTCAGTAAAATTTTAAGTACATCAGTGCCTGTGCTTCATTGATGAGCAACAGGATGGCTCAGGACCTCTACTTTGAGCTCATGTCCCACAGGAAATCATTGTTATACCAGGAAAAAAGGCACACACATGCACCCCATGGCAACTACAGGACAGGTTAAACCAGAATGGATCAGGTACTGCACTTGCTGCAGGTGAAGTTATACATTTTAGTCAATTTATACTGTATCAATATGAAAGCTTTAAAGCTGATGGAATAGCATATTCAGTTGGGGCTATTACTTCCATCTTAAACAAATCACAAACCAAACAACCCCCCTATCCCCATGAATTCAGTCTGCTTTTGAAATGAAATTTAATACTAGTTTACACCAAGATTTATACCTGTCTGTGTGTGCATTTTTCAGCTTGGAATATTGCCTTAGTTGGGCTTTGTACAGGAATTAGAGGCCCATTACACCTCCATGTCTCGATTTCTTTTGGTTTTTTTTTTAAAATGCACTTATACCTTTGCCACAAAAGCAGCTGACAGCATTTTCTACAAATTGGTATATAAAGCCATATTTCACTTAGGTTTTTTCCTCTAAGGGATCCTGTTACACTTAGCAATAACAAAGAGAAGAATGACATATCTTAAGAATTCAGATTTGTTTTTTCCTACCCGATTTTCAAAGTCTAAAGCAAATAAAAAATACAGAGGTATTTGCTATCCAAGGTATAACTTATGTGAAAGAGTTTCACTACATGACAAATTAAAAAAAATATTTAAAGCATAAAGATCGCCTTTCCTTAAAGAATATATTAAACTACTCATTCAACATAACATCAGCTCTAAAATAAAATTATTTTTGCAAAAAACACCTTCTTGGCAGGAAGGAAAAAAAAAAAATCCATTGTCAGCTATTTTATTCTTGACATGTTAACCACAACAGTACAGTCTATCTTTAAAGGCTCTTATCTAGAAGAGATTACGTCACAGACTACATCACAAAGAATGAATACTGTGCAGGTTGCCAATTTATCTGTGTTTATTCACACAATGATTTCTTCACTGTGGCAACCGGCAGACTTCCCAAAGCCGTTTGCACACTGATAAAATGGGAATTTCACTTCTCATTCTTTTAAAGAGACTTTTTCCAAGCCCCAGATGGAATTGGTTTCAAGTCTTGTACTACTATGGCTATTTTCTATGTCCTAGTTAGTCTCCACTTGTATCCACCTTAAATACAGAAGAAAACATCTCTAAATCATTTAACTGGTGTATATAATAGTTAACATATTTACCAAATGAACTTCACGTTGGGCTTTTTGCCTCTGCAGTCCCATGGAAGATACTGTTTAATGTACTTATTTTCAAGTTCTAGTCTGTTAGAGATGCATTAAAGATATTAATTTGGGCCTGATTCATCACTGAAATAAGCATTCCAGTTTCTATGACTCACAATCCCAGGAATTGAGATTGTCATTCAAGAGAACAACAGAATCGGGGTGAGTTTTTTTCAAAAAGGGAAAGCATAAGACTCTAATTAACACAAGGGCTTAACAATGTGCTTAAGTACCATTCAGGAAAGCACTTAGATACTTAATTTGTCTTCAATAGGATTAAAAATTCAGAAGGTACATGCATAATATTTCTGCAGGATGCCTTCTGGAGTTCTGAGATCCTGCTATTGCAGGAACCTGACATTTCACAGCTTTATTAAAAATTGCTAATTGAAACGTCATTGTATTAAAGCACAAAATTTTCAAAAATTGAATTTTACACTAAAGGTGGCTGGTGGTCTGCAAGAAAATTAAAGGATTTGTAGCAGTGCTCAAAGCAGAAAAAGTGTGGACAACACTGACTTAAACTCTTGGCTATTTTTTTAGCCCAGAATTTAATCCAGAAGTTAATATTCAGGCACGTGAGTGATTTTAAAGGGAAAAGAGGGATAAATAAGTGTTTTCACAACTGTGAAAGGGGAACGTGCGTTTACATGTATTTAAAATAAGCTGCAGAATAAAGAACAATCAAACAGAAACCAACCTAAAAAAAAACAAATGCTCTGCACTTTTCTTCTCTGTTGACTTCATCTTACATTTAAAAGCTTCTAGGCCAAAACTTACAGGACAGTAAGAATTCCCTGGATTTAAATGTACATCAGTCAAACAAAAACTAGGAAATTAAAATTAATGTTTTTCTATCACCCTACTCTTTTCCTGCAGTCCTTTCGGCCTGGCATCCTCATGACCATTCTGCTTCTCTGTGCCGCCCATGGAGCTGTGTCACTCCCTGAAGCTTTCAGGGGTGTCTCCCATAAAGGCTCAGGCTGCTGTTTGCAGCCACTGCTCCATCCCTTCCCTGTGGTGGCTGCCCCTGCCAAGCTGTGCCCAGTTGTTGGGAGACAATCCCCATTTCAGCTGTTTTTTTATCAGCATGAGGAGCACAGAGCACCCTTTACCAGCCCAGTGCCACAGGAACCCATCCCACTGCGCCGCTCCTGCAGCAGGGAGATGAAGGCTGACCAGGGCACAGCCAGGTAGGGGTTACCACACATACACCTCAATGCCCCTGCCTGTCACTCATTATTCATTGTTCTGCATCAACAGCTTCTTATTTCTGGCCCCCAGCATTGCTGTGTACAAGCAGGCGTCCTTAAGCTGAGCCTTGTATCAAGGTAACCATGAAAACAAGCAGTGTAGGCAATAGGGTGCATGGCAAACCACTCACAAAGTGATGTTCCTGTATTTAAAATGTTTAATGAAAAAATCAGCTTCCAAACTGACATATTTACGGTGTCTGACTGTAGTTAAAATCTCGATTCCATTAAACTCCTGTTCCTTGTCTGCAAACATGAACCCTTATAAATGTATTTTCTGAAGTACTACAGACCTTTTATTGTCATTATGTTCAAAGCCTGTTTAGTATAACCAAATAAGCTATACTTCAACAGCATTTTATGGGACAAAAAATTCTATTATAAGACATAACCATAACAAACCAGATGACATTAAAATTTTAAAGGAAAATGAAAATTTTACAGCAAATAACTGCTAGACTCAATTATCCTTTACAGTAAGAGGAATACTTTGTTTCATTCAGACTAAAACTTTGTGTCAAAAGTAGAAATGAAAAACTTGGTGACATAATTTCATGTTTAGGCAAGTAACTCAGTTTTACTTGAGACACTGTAACATTTATTTTCTCTCACCTCACCTGTTGCCTTTTTATTTTGCCTAAAATTATTTAATCTAATGTTACTTTGGTTTGATTTACTGAAATACACTTGCAGTTCATTCTCCTGGAGTTTTTGCTGTGATCTTTTGAAGCCTGGCTACCTTAATTTTGTCAACATTTTCAAGTGTTTCATTGGTGAAGTTTCAACTAAATGCACCAAATGTTAAAGTCTTATGTGCAATCAGCACAGGAAATCATATCAGTGGCAGAAATGAACATAAACTAAAAACTTCACTTCTAAACAGGTATTTTTTTAATCAGCCATGACTACAAGCAATACCTCCAACTCTAATACGTAGTCAAGACAAAAATAATACAGTCCCCACTTCTCAGTGGCATTTGTGTTAGACAGCACTTTGTATAAAGAAGCAGAGACTCCAAGCTATATAGTCAAACCAAAAAGGAGATAAAATTGAAAAAAACAGAATAAAATAAGAATTAAAAAATGATAATTTTAAAAACGTATTGCAGATATGGTACTGTAAATACATTTAAAGTTACTTTACTTTGTAAGTTGACTTGTTTTGAAACAGAAGCCTAGTCTTCCAGCTTCCCTAAGAGTCCTAAGTCCCTCCTTCAGAAAAGGTGGAAAATAAACTATAAACAAAACCACCTCTTAGAAAACACCCACTCTGAAGCACAATAAAAGCCCAGATCCTGAGGCAAAATGGATTGTTTGGAAAGTCTGCTGTGTTAACTTGAACACTGAGATCACCCACTTGCTCACTCTGTCTTTATTGTGCTTGTCATATTCTTCTATTCCTTCTTATCATCTGCTGTACACAGGAGGAAAGTGGAGAATGGTCTACTGGAAAGTGAGTGCCCACTTAGCTGGCAGATGCCAGCATCTATTCCACATGTTGCACAATTAGGAATCTAAGTTCAGGGACTGAGGTTTAAAAACACACTTAAAACATTCGAATAAAAATTCTTGTAAAGATATTCCTTTAAGTGTGGGAATATTTTAAACACATATTCTGAAATGCCTGCTGACACACAGAAGTTTCTATGTGGAGCACAACAAACAGATATGTACTGAATGCTGTTTGTGCACACAATGTAATACCCAGGAAGCTGAGCACCACTGTTTGCATTTTGTTTCAAGTTTACACTAACTTTTTTTAATTAAAGAAATCCGTTGAAAATGAATCCTCTTTTTACTCACTTACTTAATCCTCTTGCGACACAGAGGAATTTTTTTTCCTCATTTGAAATGTACTTATTTTAAAAAGAAAAAATAAAACATTACAGTTAGGCAGAGATATTTCCCATTTCATAACACTCAAACTTGATTTTTTTGTGGAGATTGTAACTCAACAGACATTGCAATACGATGAACCATTACTAGATAAATGCATCTAGGCTATTCCTACTCTTTGCTCATCATATTTGATAAGGCCTGTCATGAGACAGCAGGCAAGACTCACTAAGCTTTAACAGAATGTAAGTTAATTTCCTGAAAGAATAATTTAAGGGAGATTTTTTATTAAACCCTAATTACTTCTACTTCATTATCACTTCAGTAGGTGGACTGGTTGATATCATTATTGTAATGGAGGTCAGTGAGAATTAATCAGCACAGCCTTACAAATATACTGCTTCCTCTCATCTTTTTATAAGTCTGTCACCTTTTCATGTGTTTCAGTAATAAAATTCAGAGAGGTTATACCAGGAAAGTAAAAAAGCAGTGACTGAAAAGGGTCAATGGTAGATAATCTCTTACTGCCTTTTTAAAATAAAAACTTCATCCAGAACTTTCTAGAGTTGTATGGTCTGGTAATAGTGCTAACATAAAATAATTTAATGTTCAACCTGCTTTAGCAGATGAGAAGAATGTGTTATGAGTGCCTTGGTTTTCTCAGAAGTCAGGGGCAAAATTTCTGTAGTATATTCTGTCAATGGATACTTCATGAGTGACCTACACCTCACCAACTCTAGCTCAAGCAAGCAGACAGGTACAATCTTGAACTTCCATTTTTTCTAGAATGCTATTTTTTTCTCCAGTTGAATATTTTCAAACAAGATTAATTTAAATTATTACAATTTATAAGCCTGTTTTGCTGATTTAGAAATCTTTCCACTTGGTTAAAAAATTGCTGCCTTGATACCCCCTGAGTAAACTTTTCATCAACAGTAGTCCATAATAACTACTGTTATCCAATCCTTCAGAATAAAGAGCAGAGGAGGAAACAAAGGACTAGGAAAATAATAAAATTCTACAAAAACCTAATTCCTTTTAATAAAAACATTTTTTTCAGCAACTGTAGTTTTCAAAGATAGGATTCCTATGAGAGGTTAAGTTGGTTTGGGTTTGGTTTTGTTTATTGTAGCTATGTCCCTGTGTTATTATTTTTAACAACTATTGGCATTTATTTCACACCTACAAAAAAAAAGATTCTGGCAGTTTATCTAATTTTCTCTTTAAATTTCTGAAGTTTCTTGTCCTGTTAAAATTCTACTTAGCTTCTTTGTTCCATCAGGGATGCCAGCTTCATCAGTCCCTATGGCTTCCTCCTGATCATCTCTCAGCATAGCTTCCTTCTGACCAAATATTCAACAACCCAGCCTTCTTTCATTATTCAACAACATCAGTTTGAAGTGGCATTCAATATATTAACAGACTAAAGAAGCTAGTTATTGAACCTTGCTGTTTCCTCTGCCTTGAATCCTGATTCTTTAATTTCTATTAATGGGGGATACAGCTATCACAATTTCTAAAAAGATAGGTGCATCATGTACATGAGCATTTGTACTGCCTGGTTTGTGCCAGGAACATTGCTACATGGTAGATGAAGCCTTTGAACTTCATTAGAAGTAAAATTCTACAAGTAGCAGCATATACCTGATCTAAACACACAATCAAGGTCTTAAAACCTCAGGAGGCATTCACATCCTTACATCCCTCAGTTACCTATCTACCCATTAGATGTCCTAAATTATTGTGTGAAAAGCTGTCTGTAGATGTACTGATTTTAATTCTGCATTAAACAACCAAAATAGTATTTCATACCTTTAAAATCTCAAATGATTTTCTAGCACATGGAAAAACAGTGACTGAGCCAAAATGCAAGCACTTCAGTTAATCTCTATAGCATTCTTTTAATTTTGTGTCATCTAAAAAGATTTTTTTTAAGAGTGAAACACTAGTTCAGTCCATTAAAAAAAAAAAAAACAAACTTAAAACAGTGAAGATTTTCAGAGAAAAAATGTTGCTTAAAGGTTTTCAAATAAATCATTAGTAGGAAATGACTTTTTAATCAAGCATGAGAAGGAAAGCAGAAAGTATTTTATTCCCTGTAATGACATATCACATGCTCAAATACTTAGAAACACTGTTTATACTTCAAGAGAGACCTTACCTCCAGAAATAACTAAAATTCTTTAATATTTAGCTTATATCCATGGGGAGATTTAAACTCTTATTTCCCTGTAGCTTGCCTTTGCTCACAAATTTGCAGCATAAAACATAAAGTCATTCTAATTTTTATGATTTTTTTCATTTGTCTAAGCTAGAACAGCAACTGTAGACTTTCATTTTAGTTGTTTGAGAACAAGAAGAAATGGATACTTAGTACTGTAATTACTTTCAAATGACTATGATACTTCAGTAGCACAGATGAGGAGCATTTTAGGACTGGATGTGTCATGAAAACTCAGCTAATATAATAACAGAGAAATATAAATATTCACTATTTTT